>UCOJ01001677.1:0-23879 GCA_900474305.1 Cecidostiba fungosa
AGTTTTGTCGTCGCCTTCACCTCGCGTCGTATTTCCCATTGTTTGCAAAAATTACGATTAATTCAACAAATATAAGAGTTTGTTAACACACATTATTATAATGGCACCCTCGGAACACCGCGTTTTTATACGGTAAACAAGTTTATATATTTAGTATTTATGATCTAAAAAATTGCTGAGGTTAGGAAACGTAGAAAATTTTAACCAATCATCGTGGCTCCGACAACCCCTTAATCTCGACCTCGAACTCGATTTTCGTATGGAAAGCCATCTCGAAGCGATGTTCAAGTCGAAAAAAGTAAAAATCAAAAGCAAAACATTAGCGCGCGACAGCGCGCCTGATTTCCCTAGTGACTAAATAAGACGCCAGAGATAACGGGCGGTCGTGATGGAATTTCTGCTTTTGCTTATTTGTATTTATCTATACAAACATAATCACTTAATAATATAACCATAAAGTCGCGCTGGCGCGCCTGTCCTAGTAGAAATAAAATATAAGCACAAGCATTTTTATCTTTAAAGCAAAATATACAAGCAGAGACGGTTCGATTTCGTATTTCGTGCGTTATTCAAGCTGGACTGCCGCTCCGTTCTGTATTAGGATTCACCGTTGATAAGTCGATATATACACATACACATATCCGCTCCTAACGAAAACTAGTACATGTCAGAAAAGACCTACCTATTTTAAATTGGCATTTTAAAGGCGCCATAATACTAACAGAAATTCATTGAGGTCATAATAAACGCAAGGTATCACACCGATGGTACCACAAGTTCATAAGACCCTAAATAAATTTATGTTATTTAAGAACTCTGAAAATGTAGATTTTAAAAAGGCTATTTTTCAAATGTATTAGTTTTTCGTTAGGAGCAACGATGGTACTGTGGATTATACGGTCGTGTTTGCTAGTTTTGCGAGGAAAGTTTGAGTAGGTATAGTGCAATAAAAGATCAAGACCTACTACGACATGTGTGATGTGTCGGTCAAGTCGGGTCTGACCGAGTTTGACCATAATAAAGGGTAAGAAACAGCCTGCTGGGTGATAACAGTACAACAATTTATTAGTTACGAAAAAAATATATTTTTAATAATAATTTTTGCGTAACATTGTTTTATGTTTTTTTTCCCAAAATTTCTAATTTATCATAAAAAACGCAAAAAACTGGATTCTCAAAATCGTTATAGAACAAAAAAGTATCATGAAAGAAATTAAAAACAGATTCTTAAAGCAAAATTTATCACCTATGAGCGAGCCTAGGAGCTAAGATCGTTGATCGTTGCACGCGCGCGCATGCACACGCCCGCACGCACACACTCACAGACACACATACACACACACACGCACATACACACACACACACATACGGATCCATCCATACAGAAATTTTTTTAATATCTTAAAACTAGTGCCAAGTTATATAATTCTAAAAAAACTTAGATTTTCTTCTATTACAAAGATTTCTATACGAAGAATCAGTAACAAAAATTTAAATATTCATTGATTTGCCTATACCATATATATCTCGATTTTTCAAAATCATTTGAGATCTGCCATTTCTCTCCCGTGATTTTTGATGGATCATCCGATCAATTTTTATAACGACCTATTATAGAGAGGCCGATACAAAAAATGAAACCGTACAAGTCGGAATGTTTAAACGCGTTATTACATAGTTTTATTAATTTACATATTTTCAATAACATTATGCAAGGCTCGTTGAAAAATGAAGGTAATGCAATTTTTTTTTGGTTATTTCAATTAGAATATTTTGCTTTCTATCAGTCTATAAAGTATGTTTTCAAATTTTCGTCTGTTAGTGCCATCTGTTAGAATTTTACGGAACTTTGTATGTACGATCATAAATTTCTTATCTACTTATCTTCTGTATATAAATCAATACGTTATGATTGTGTTTTTTCCTCTGGTAATATTAAAAAACTTATTATGAGACTTATACGCCTTTATATTTATATCTACATAAATGTTTTGATACATTTTTTTTTAATTGTAGAAGGTGTGAAATAATATTTACAATGGTAGTTCTTACAATTGTTAAATCTGTATTTTTATAAAGTTGCATGATACATGTTAATTCACGGTAACTTGATTGATTTTCTAACATGTATAAGTAATTCCAGTCTAAGATAAAGAATTTTTCTTGTATACCATAGGTCGGTACTTAATATGTTAAAAATAATTTTATCAAAACCTTCTGACAAGATTATTTTTACAAAATGCATCAACTGTTCATTTAACAATCTGAGAAATTTCTAAAAATTTGAATTGTTTATTGATTTTTTGTCGGTAAGGTAGCTGTCTTCCTGACCGAGCAGCTCTCACATCCAGGCCACGAAAGAGTACTTGAAACGTACGTCCACCCCTGCAGTTCTATCGACATTTTCAGCAACGCGAGGACTTCCCCGGCCAGACACTAACGGCGCTGGCGCGGTCCCAAGTTGCCTGCTGCTGCCACCGTTGCCCTCCCTGCTGTGTACGATAACGTTTTTTCTACCCTCCGCTCGGTTACAGTGGAGCGCTCTCAAGCAGTTTGGGTCTCGCTGAGTGAGCAAGCTCGGTAGCAGCAGCATTGACCGTCATCGCGTGCGTGGGCGCGCTTGCTCTTCACGGGCAAGCGAAAACACCTAGCAGACAAAGGAGACAGAGAGAAAGAGAGAGAGAGAGAAAGAAAGAGAAGAGTAAGAGAATAAACAAGAAAGGCTGGTCTGCTGGACGATCGGAAAAATGGCTGAGGTGCTACGGATACTTTCGCAGTACAAAAAAGAAGAGGTCGGAGGTCGACTCCCCAGCCAATAGATATATAGTTAATCTGTGGACGAGGAGAGCTCATCGTTCATTTGTTCGGTTGTGCCTAGTGGTTGTGAGCCAACCCAGCGCTTGCTCAACCGATCAAGAATGAGCATCTCCCATGACAGCGCTTCCACGATTGTTTGCAAGGAAGTTTTCGATGAAAACTCCCAACCTTCAGAAAAAGGTGGGTTCATATACATTTATAAGTATAAGACTAAAAACATGTTTAAGGATAACAGGGCTGCTTCAAAAATTTCAAATCAGGATGGTTACTTTTAAATTAATTGAGATAGAAAAATATGTTTACACTCTTGTCGCACTTATTGTTTATTGCCCCTTTATCCGCCTCTATAAAACTTATTATGATACGTACATATATATTATCAAAATTAACAAAAAATGTATACCACATATTTGTTTCATGAAACATTTTTTTTATTTTGGTTTTTGGTTAAAAGTTTCCATTTCTTGTTCACTGTCAGATTGCGACTCTATTCTATGAGCACAACGCAATATATATACCAAGCCTAAGGTTATGACCTTGAAATTTAGATTAAACAAGAGTTACGAAAATAGTGCGCGAGGTAAAATTTGTAAAAATCGCTTTTTATGTGGTTCAATGACCTGATGGATATGATTGTATACTGATGCATTAGTTTTTCAGCAGGCGCTTGTTTTGCTTGATAAATATGTATATATAAACTTCGCTTCGCTTGTCCAAATCATTGAACCGTATATTACGTAATACTTTCAAATACTAATTTATCGTAAATTTTATATCTCCTGACTGCCACTCCTTTTTAAAAAATAATTAAAAACAATATCAACAATTAACTTTATCTGTGATCGTTACATACATAAAATTTCCTTTTTAATAATCGTGAATCCTTGCACATAGTTGTTATATAAAACAATTTAGGATAAAACCATCGTACGAAATATAATGTTGTTATGAAGACCTCGCTTCATTGTAAATATTAGAATCGATATATTCACAACCTTGTTCTAAAAAGGAACAGAAATAAGGCGGAAGCAGAGGTCCTTACGCCTGCGCGAAAAAGGGGCGAAAACAAATCCATCGATGGTGATCCATATGTGTGAATGTGACGCGGCATGTTTGTTGTTATTTACAAGTCATGTCATCGACAACGACGACGTCGCACTCGCGCATATAACATCTACGTATGCATGTAGAGTCATGGATACATGCACACACTCCTGGGCTGCGTGTACGTGCGGTTTGTGCGCGCGGCGCACGGGGAAAAATCAATAGAGCCCGCAGTGCGGCAAAAATGTTTGTCGCCCTGAGCGTTCGCCCGTTGAGCTTCCGGGTCCCTCAGAAACGATGCTTTATGTATAAGTACGTATATGTCTGCTCTGGTATATGACTGAAACATCCATTACAGTTGTGATCCCCTTTTTTCTTGATATCTCATTTTCTTACTTGGATTTTTATCTATTAACTCACAGGCAAAGCGTACATACATTCGACATTTTTATGACTCCCACAGGGTTTCGTACAGACTTTCTTCGAGTGAAGATGAGAAAAATCAAGTGATTACCTCAATTGAAACAGCAGCGAAAGAACTTTTTAAGAAAAGTCACTTTTAATGTAAAAAAATACATTGTATATGTTAAATTTAAATAATTCATTAATTGCAAATACTACATCTTGTAAATTAAATTTCTTTGCTTCAAAATAGTACCAAAATATGAGTGATTTAGAATTGATTAATATCGAATCTCGTTCCCTCGAGAATTATTCTTTATATTGCTGTAAAGCAAAAATATAAAGAAGGGAAGTCGAGTATTTGGCGTTGGTATATGTTCAACGGAAAACCTCGTGCTTGAAAAAGGTAAAGAGGGAAAAGGTGAAATAGTAGCCAGAGACAAGCGCAGCTGACGCTCTACAACTACACCCCCATGATTATACTTCCGCACCTGTCAAAGCCACCGAGCGTTAGGGTTAATGGAATTTTTAAGCCGACTCTTAGATGTAAAACGCGCCCTATGAATTATTTCATGGACTCTTTGCTTTATACTACCTTTTCATTGGATGGGAAAAAGTAGAGTAAGCATAGAAATGAAAAACGTTCTCAAGTCCAGCGTAACTGAAAGACTGTGTGTACAAACTTGATAAGTGTCTAAGCACGGGCAAGCGGTGCGCCTGGTGTACGCTAGGAAATCTGGTAAGGTGTGCGTGGAGTCTTGTACTGACCTATTGCCAAAGGGCGGATCTACTTTTTATAGGTTGGAAAAATATTGACTATACATTTTTCCGTTACTTTTTTATTTATATTACTCTGAGTAGATTTATTAACCGGTTTATTGTGTTATGAATATCTTCACTGATTGCTTCATCAAGGTTTCTCAAAACATAATTTTTTACTACAAAAAATGGTATTAATCGAAATAAGTGAAAAACAGGTTTTATGCATTAATTCGAAAGATTTGAGACTCTATAAAAAAGCATTTGAATATACATTATTTTCAGAGTAAGCAGAATCACGATCAACTTTATATTTTAGACCAGCCATCTGAAAATTATTTCAACGATTTTACATTACTTACGCTTAAATAGTTCTTTTTAAAATAGCCCTAAAATATCTGTTCATATTGATTTTACAAAATTAAATACAAAAGCAAATTTTCCAATATTATTAATTTCCAATTAAGTTATCTATACTAATCTGTTACACGAACTTATCCTCGATCTAAACAAAATTTGTTACTTCTAAATTTATAGAAAAATATAACTTTTTTTTAATAATTAAAAAAACGTTGTTTACGCATTTTTTAAATATATTATTATGTAGCTACTGCAGTTATATTTACATTTCTTTCATTACAAGTTTATATAGTGAAGCCCTTATAAAATCGGACGTACGATAAGGATGTTTTCCATGATAACACAGAGTACTTGCTCTGCGATATCCTCACTGAAGTAAATAAACCAGTGCACAGGTAAATGAGCTATCTTGTATATTTGCTGTTACAGAGGTGATAGACTACGCGCGCCGCTTGGGGATTGATCCGGACAGTGAACCCCATCTCCTAGACTTGGCACGCGAGGGCCTTATGGCAGCTCTTCCCAAGGGCTGGACACCGATCTACGACGATGCAGCTAAAAGCTTCTATTATTACCAGCGCTCAACCAACGTCACCACCTGGGAGCATCCACTGGATGCCGTTTACAAGGGACTGGTCGCGCAGGCTCGCGCCAGTAACCGACGTCGGGCTAGCGTCGGTACGCTTGTTTGAATTTCATTTGCTTCACCCAACCTCCCTTCCCCTACCCTCGACCACACAACTGTCCTCGAAACCCCGTAAGATCCTTTCTGGAGTTTGTTCAATTAACCAGGAATTCGTGCAGCTACACTTTGTCGTGGCTTCCGCCAGGGAATCAGCTCCCTTCCCGTATATATCAATTGTTTGTCCTCGAACGCACTGAGTTATACCTACCTTTATGAGCCGTAATTTTTGTTTCAATAACGTATCAAAATGCAACGAGTCCATTTTGCATTTTAATTTTCTTTTTTTGCAATTTAAGTTAACATTGATCAAATACTCTCTATTATGTTATACTTTCACTTTAGAATTTAATTAGTTCTCTCATAGCGGATGTTAACCCAGTTACTTATGAAAATATCTCGATCAATTGAACCGTCCAGAAACTACTATATTTTAGACATCGTGCCAAGTAATGATTATGATTGATTCGTTATATTAAATTCAGCTAATTTGTTATTCCGAAATTAATTTTGTTAAATACTTAAAAATATTTTAAATAATGTTGATGACTTTGAGAATATAATATTCTATTTTTTCTCACGAGAAAGAGCTTACATAACATTTCTGCAATAGCAAGACTATATATATATATATAAATAAAAAATTAATGAAAAGGTAGAATTCATGAATTAATAGTATTATAAAATAAGAATTATATTATTTAGAAGAGGTTAGAAACTATTTCACTCAAATAAAGTTAATGAGTTTCATAGCGCAATGTAGCATAACATAGCAGAAAATAAAGGGAGAACCAATCATGAAGTTAAACAAAGCGTGTACGTTTGGAACACGCGTTCACGTGTCTTATTCTTGCATAAAGTTTTCGCGATTAGTAAATAGCGATATTAATTGAATAGGAATTTCCCTCGCTACAAACCTTATTGCTCTTCGACAGTATCGGTACTTGAACATAATTAGGGTAACGCGTTTACAGCGAAAAAGTGCGCATCGTGGCGTTACTATAAATTACATAAATATAGTGACCTATACACACAAATGTGCCAAAATAAGAATTGTGAGATGAGAACAAAAAATCGAAGAGATTTTTTTCATAGATTTCAATAGGATTCTGCTACTTTATTCAGTCGATAAAATTTTTCTCGAAAAGAAACGATAATGCATAGTGTAACGGATTTCAGTATAGTATTGTCTAGTGAAAATGACGATTTTGAAAATAGACATGTGGAACGTAATAATTTACGCCAAATATGTGTTCAAATATACGAAAAATTATAACGAAGTTATTAAGATGTTATGATGCACACAAGCTCGATTGATTAAGATAATAATTATTATTGTTATTATGATTATTTATTATTATTCTTATTAATTATTATTATTACTATTAAACTTATTATTTTAATTATTATTATTATTATTCAGATAACTGTTGAAGGTGCTAAAAAAAACTAGAATTATCATGAACTATAGTAGTTGTAAATACAATGAAGTTCTCTTCTTGTTCTCCGAATAAGTTATAGAATAAAATTATTCTGTCAAGCAAGGCAACATAAGGCGTGTTCTTTTTCTTCTCGTACTAAAATTCTTTCCACTTTACCAAAATCCTTAGTCGATAATTCAATAACAATATTCCTTAAAAGTTAAATTTTTTCGACCAATTTACGTGGAATATTATTTTATACTTTAAAGATTTTATAGTATATACCTCAAATTAATATTTTTTAACGTATAAATATTAGATTTTTTTATTTAAATTCCATAGTCGGTCGCACGAGAAACTAAGATATTCTAAAAATTGCTCAATTTTAAACAGTAGTGCTTCAAAGACAATTGTGATATTTTCTTTAAAGTTTTTTTTTTTTTAAGAACGGCATATTATATTTAGTATTGTATTATATGAATTTTCAAGATAATTTAATGGGGAACATGCATGAAAAAATCTATTAGGTCCGTCGTGTAGAATATCAAAAAAATATCAGCATATATTTCTTTTTTCATGTGAAAAATAATCAGCAGAGATATACAAGATTGAAATGTCATGTGACGTCACAATTTCCCTTTGTAGTATATCTATATCGAAGGAAATTGTGAGGTAACACGACATTTCAACCTTGTACATCTATGCTGATAATTTTTTGTATGAAAAAAGAAAAAATACGTGTTAATTATTTTTTGATATTCTATAGGTATGACGGATCTAATAGATTTTTTCATGCATTTTCCCTATTACATTTATTTCAAAGTTATTTTACATACTTGCTAAAAATTTGCGTTAACGAATTTAAGTATATATTTTAAAAATAATAACTTATTAGTCAATGAAAAAATAATAATATTTTAAATTAAATTTAATTCAAACTATAATGTAAAGACCATAATTGAGAAGTCTGAAGAGGATGGTATATGGTTCATCGAAACGTTGCTAGATATGCGAAAAAATAAAATTCAATGTAATTTAATCAATAACTTTTATCTTATTAGTTATAAGATATAAATTAAAACAATTATATTTAAAAAGCTATTTTAAAAATTTTATTCGTATATTTAAAGTAATTTGTTTTCTTCTATCTTATTTGCAGTATACACTATAATTTGCTTCAAATTGTTTTGTTTCTAATTATTTTATTCAAACAAATTTTGTCTGTTTAAATCGGATTTAAAAAAACTCTGTTTTCATATTATTATTTATTCTAATAAGATATGAAGTGTATTAGTATATCTTATATTATACGCTTACCATAGTAAGGTTGAAGTAAATATGAAAATACAAATTTATTCTTCATAATTTTGGCACATTTGATATAAATGTGTATGTAAACTGATAGAACGAAGATTAACATCACTGTTTGAGAACATTTTTGAATTTTATTTAAATTTAATTCCCTGCAAGTACAAAATTAATAAAAGATATGGCGCATGCCATTACTGATTATAAAAATCAATAACTAGATAAATTCCAATCTGGCAAACGTAGATTATATTTAACGATTGTTATTTGTGGTCATTAAAACGGCTGTGCACTAAAACAGTCGAATTATTTAGTGGATTTTAATGTCTTTTTTGTACAATACTCATACAATATCTGGTAGTAACGAATTCTATATAAAAAAGTAATAATAATAAAACAAGCATGAAATTCTATAATTACTACTTAAATAAAAAATATAGCAATGAATTGTTAAAATATCTTAGCTTTTAAATCCGTAACTCCTACCTGCAACCCCAAAAATTCACGTAAGCACCGGTGCTACTTGGAACAAATCCACCTGGAATGCTCGTAAGAAAGCCTTTTTCGCAGACGAAGACTCGAAGATTGGAGCCGATGATGCTGAGCCGGACTATCAACAGCTACCAGCATCCATCGGACTGCCACCTCCGGTACCAGCTCCGCTCAAATCACCGACAACGCGAATTCCGATGAAACTGGCTCCTCTAAAGAGGCATCGCAGCGAAAGCTCATCGGGATTTCCTCGCCGCTCCCCGAGCTCGCTTGACCGACTAACGAGGGGCTGGAAGAGCGGGGACTCAGATCTGGAGCCGCATTCGAGCAGTGCACGGTCCTCACTGTCGAGTGATCGAGCCTCGCGGGACTACACAAATTTACGCTTTCAGGATCCCGAGTTTTATGAAAGTCCCAAGCTTATCGATAACAGTGAGTTATTTTTAATTATTTTTCAAATATACAAAATTACGTATTGAATGGGACCGCTTTATTACATGTACTTAAATAAAAATAATATAATTATAAGAAAAATTTGATTTATGAAGCTTGACTATTTTTATAATACACATTCGATCATAATTATAGTCTCTAAAGTAAATTATATTTTAAATCATGTTTATTTACTATTATTATTTACTCGACATCGATCACATAAATCTTTAAAAAATAAATCTTTGAATTGAAAATTTTGCGCATAAAATTGAAACCCCGCTCGAAGTGGTACTTACTTTGCAAATGGCACTTTTTCAATTTGAAACAAATGAAGACATGCCAACTTGTATGACCTAATAATATGCTTATTTTCGATCCTACTCACTTAAAACCATTGCTATAAATTTAATTATAATTCTTTGTGGTATTTCAATCACAGGAATTTATTACCGCACAGTATCGATTTTCATCGCATTAAATAGAATGTAATTGTAAACTTGTATAGTGGAAATCAATGCGGGTTTTTTTTGCAGATATTAGACCTAATTATATTCTCTTGGTTCCTGGTATTTAAAATTCAAATAAATTTATACTGATAACTTATTAAAAATAAAACGCAGCCAGGTGATAAGAAATTGTCTTTTAGTATATGGGGATTTCTTTGAACCAATAATAATTTCTCCGTTGAATCATGAAATATCTCTCTTATATGATTCGCAGACAAGCAGAAGCTGGATCTTAGGGATGTATTGAAACGCTCGGAGTCCCTGAGCCCCCGACACGAGAAAGACTGGCGTCAGCTGAGCAGCCGCTTTAGTTCGGATGAGAATATTATCGACATCGAAAATCTTGCTGGCAGTGCACTCAAGCAGAAGTCTCGAACACCTGTGACACCGAGCCGAGAAGCCGCGGGCAGTCCTGTTCAAGCGCAACAGCAGCTGCATCCGAAGGAGTTGACGCTTAGCGGCGGCGGGTCCATTTTTCTTAAGAGCAACAGGAGCAGGGATGTGACACCCTGCCACGATGAGGCAAGACCTCTCGAAGACTCTCAGGCCGCCGGGGGAAACGATTCCATGATCCTAGGTGGAGGCAACCTCGACGATATGAGTGCCTCCACCGGCGAGAGGCTAAAATCTATTTTGAGAGAAAAAGCAGCTGAAGATGGTAAGTTTTTTGTGTGCATAAGGTGAAAATAATTTATATTTCCTTACCGTAATACATAGAACAGAAATTTCAGTGTATACTGACAGAAGAAATTAGTTTTACACATGTTTAAATAATTAGCTGTTCATGAAATACTAAATAATTCAGAGCGTGCAAAAAGAAGAGTGATTCAAGGTTTTAGATCTGGGATTCAGATAAGATTTGTCAAATTATTTTCCAGTTGCAAGCAATAGAGCCTGATACTATTTGATCATTTAAAGTAACCAACATCTGATACACAGTCAAAGTATGAATGTTTTGTTTCTGAGTGTAAGAAAATAGTTCTTAAAGTTTTATGAAAATTCAAAACTCATAACCATCACATTCTTCTTCTCAGAATTCAGATTTAAACGCATGTATATTTTTTATTTCTAACAAAATCTTTACATGCATAAATTATTATTTAGTTTCTAAATATCGTACAAAAGATGGACCTCTTTAAATTATATTTACAGTTAAAATATATATGATTAATATTTATTCACATGTGCACTTTTTATTCTTCTTTTTCATCAATCCAACTAGACGAAAGGCCATTTGAAGAAGAGCGTAAGAGTGTCAGATTTGATTTACAGAAAGTAGCGATTCAAACTGCTGTAACGAAATTTAACGGCAGTGATTCTGACGAAGAAGATACAGAAGATATTGGACCTTAGCAACGAAATGGTGGGATCGCAACGGTGATAGCGGCTCGGCGTGCAGCTGCAGTTTTTTCCCTTCAACAAGTTCTGAATCGTCAAGGAGGAGTGGACTTCGGAACAAGTGGAACCTTTGTAAAGAGAGTCGATATCGATGTAAAAAACCCGAAAATCGTAGCAAAACGATTTGTAGTAGAAAATGTCTCTGAAAAAGAGCATATGCAACAGCAAGAGAGTCGATCCATAGATGATGAAGAATTCCTTCCAAATAAATTTGAGAACGTTAAAAACATTGATCTGATTTCCAAAAGCGACTCTGAGAAGACCACACCAAGAAGCAGCGAATCTAGATCGAGTTTTTTGGATGATCTGCGTAAAAGCAAGGACATAATGCTGGAAAATATGAAAAAATCTGAATTGAGAGCTAAAAAGATTGCAGAAGATGAGGCTAAGATAGAAAATCAGTCATGGTCATCAAAAATGTTGCGTAGTTTGGAGTTGTCTAAAGAAGGTATTAGAAGTCCATCATCTGAGAACCTTATGACTAATTTGGAAACAATAAAAAATAATATGATGAAGGAGAATGAACATGAGATAAGAGTCCTCAAACAAGAGTTGGATAAAAAATTAGAGGAGACAAAAAATCAATTAGAAAAAGAGTTTTATGAAGAAAAGCAATTAGTAGAAGCGAGCATCCAAGAGAAACTCTTAGAATTAAGGAAGGAAATGACTAGCAAGGAAGAACATGAGGTTAAGAAGCTCGTTAAGGAAATGGATGAAGTGAGGGCAGCTAATCTCAAAAAGGTAAAAAATGATCTGGAAGTATGCTATGAGAAAGAGCGACAAGATATACTATCAAATCTCAAAAGTGAATTGGATCAACGTAAACGTGAACTCTTAGAACTGAGATCACAGGAGATATCAAAATTAGAAAACGAGCACGAGAAAGGCCTGGATGGCGATAAGCAGGCAAAAATAGTTGAGATGGAAATTACGCGGCAGCACAATGAAAGAATTGAAAATTTGAGGAAGGAACTTGATATAGAGTTTGATAATCTGAGAGCGGATCTGAGAGCGCAACAAAGAGAGAAAATCACTAAAATTACAGAGGAGCATGAAAAATGTCTCGCAGATATTCTCAGGGACTTTAGAGTTGACGTAAGTATAATCGCATTGTAATTAAATAGCAGCTTTCGATACTAGTGCGGAAGAGTTGATTTTCGCACGAGTGTGAGCAAAGCGAGGGTGATAATTACACCAGTGGAGAATCATCTTTCGCACATGCATTGAACATTATTTTTCGAGTAAGGATGCGTACATGCAACTTTGCAAAGTTATGAAATACGTAAAGTTGCACTTTAGGCATACTGTATCAAAATAGTACATTACGATACAAGTGGCGTAAGTGTCACTTTCTGGCACGGTGAGTTGAGATACGTTACGTTAAGCTACGCTCGGGCGCTTAATCCGTGCTAGAAAATGTCTCTGAGACACGCGTATCGTATACTATTTTTTAGCATCTGTCTGCCTTAAATCCGCCAAGACACCCTTATTCGTGTCCTAAGCAGTTCTTTGTGGCACTGTGAGGTTAGCACCCGAGCATAGCGAGGATAATAAACACGGTGCCAGAAAGAAATATTTATGACACGGATAAGCGTGTCTTAAATGTGGATTTAAGTCACGCAGTGCTATAAAGTATAACTTTTATGCTACTACTGTAGAATTCAGTACGATTTGCTCGCTCAATTATCTTATGTGTTCCCTTTTTAAAATTTCGTAAAGCATAAATAAATAAAACTA
The DNA here is from genome assembly GCA_900474305.1 of Cecidostiba fungosa. Classification (NCBI taxonomy): domain Eukaryota; kingdom Metazoa; phylum Arthropoda; class Insecta; order Hymenoptera; family Pteromalidae; genus Cecidostiba; species Cecidostiba fungosa. The sequence continues at coordinate 13,362 of UCOJ01001677.1, forward strand.
AATAATCTTCTTAATAGAACTCGTTCATAATTCAAATTTAAATATTAAACCAATATATTCAAATATTTTAAATGTTTTCACCATTCAAAGTGATTTATTGAGTGATAAATCAAGCGGTTTATCGAGTGATTTATCACGTGCCGATTTAGCGTGATTTATAATTTTATAAATCACTCGATAAATTACTTATCGAATTTCTGGATATAATGGAATTGACAAAAATTAGTATTTTTCACAAAAAAAATAATTATAAAAAAATTTATGTGTTGAAAGTTTATATTCCTCAACCAATCAAATCGCTTCATTAATAACTTCACAACATCCAGTCATCACTCTTTTAAGATAGGATAGGATTATATAATTATGACCTCTGAGTTCCTATTAATTCTATACGATATAAATATATAGCAATTTTTTTCATAATCATGTTTCAAAAGGCAGTTTTCATTAACTTTAACATTTTAGGTTCTACAGTATAACTCATTTATTAAAAGTTATAATAACGTATTTATAAAAATATATTATCTACATTTTTGTTGTAATCATTTTAGGAGGGACTTGCTCGTAAAGTATATAAACAACGACTAGATGAAATTCGTGCAGATTACTCAAAAGACGTAGAAAACGAAATAAAGAAACACAACGATTCAGCTATTCGTCAAGAAAGTGTAGATTTTGAGAAAATTCGTTGCGAAAAGCGACTTCTTGAAGATAAATATAATACCTTGAAAGAGAAGTATTTGAAATTGAAGAAAGATATGAGAGCGGCTATTGAGAAAAGAAATAGACGCAAGGAACAAGCTAATACAACAGCATCGGAAACTGAAATGTCGACATCAACTAGAACAAGAACTGAAAGAACTGAATCTACAGATCAAAAGTTAGTCCTATTTAAATAACTATTTTTTCTTATTCTTTTTTTTCTAATGAGTACCTTAATATGAGTTAATAAATTACCAAAACTTAAAGTATAGTACATACGAACACCTTTAGATAATTATTAGACTTCTAATGGTTATGAACGTTCATATTTATATTGATTTATTGTAAAATTCTTTGACATAAGTCGGGAATTACGTACTATAGCAAGATGGAAAACAAGCTAACATTTAGCACAATCACTGCTCCTTAAGTGTTATTATTAAACCATCTTCGTGAAAAATTTCTGACTATTGATATGGCCTTGTTCTATGTGTACTATATAAAACCTATTATCTTTGAAATATAACGTTTTGGTAATTTAACACTGAAAGACTCAAGAGATATTTAAGCAGAATGTAAACCTTTTTATGAATGCGTGAGATAAAGCGCAATTTGAAAGAAAGGCTAACTATTTTATAACAAGATACTGATATTGTATACAATATACTAAAGAAATTTTTATAAATATAATAATTTTACCATTTTATTGATATAAAACGCTGATATTATAACAATTAAGAAAAGCTAAATCATCAGTTGAGTCTAACAGTTGATATAAAAAAATGTTAAGAATATCTCATGCACATTAGGACAAATACGTTGAACTATTGTTAAAGGTGGCATGTATATACTCATAGTTTCATTATTAGTTAATATATATGCATGCATGCATATAGATATATAATGATTGGAACTAAATTTATCATAACATTGTACTTATTTGTTATTGCACCGCCATTTTTCGTAAATCATGGTACTTTCACGGTTATAAGAGTAAGAATTCGTTAAAATACCATATGCTCTTTATTCTAAAAACGGAATGTAAACCACGTGCACGACATGTGCGAAACTCTTGATTTTGCATACACGTCGTGTCAAAAATTGCTGTTCGATACATGTGCGAGAGTGTAATTTCAGTCTTGTGTGACCTTTTCACACTCGCTTCGTTCACGCGCAAACGTTCACACAAGGTTAAAACCACATTATCGGATTAGCATTGAAACGTACTACTATTATTCAAATGTATATACACAAATCATATAGATTTAACACAAACTTTTATGTCATAAATCTGGCTACATTGTCCAAATATATATTTTTTCTACTGAACAATGGAGTACACCGTAGCAGATGTAGAGTAAAATAAAGAAAGCATAAAACCGTGATGGTGCCTCTTTCATCTTCATACTATTTGTCCTAATACACGGCTATAGGCCTTAACTCGAAACACCACAGATCGCTGCTAACGAAGACAAATTCCATCTCGAACTCGAAGCCCAAGGAGGTTTCCCGTCAAAATTCCAATGCGCTGAAGGATCAACAATCGGATTTCCAGCAGCAACAACCGCAACAACGCCTCGTCGTCACATCGGCTGCTACACCCGCAGTCAATCAACCTGCGGCTGCGGCCACTGCGGTATTGAAGACCCAAAAGTTTGAGTCCGATGACACAACAACTTGTAGCGAAACCACCTCAAATTTACTCATGATGAGTAGGAAAAAGAAGTGCTTTACGAAAAAGCCTAGTAGTGGAGCTAATAAAATAAACAATAATTTAACCGATAATCCGGTGGAAAATATTAGAAAGCAATTGGAAAAACTTGAAGATCTTGGAGATCAACTGCCAAGCAACGAAACAGCGTACACTGTACGCTATCCTTTCCAGGATAAATGTAAGTATTTCATCAAAGAAATTTCAAGCTAATAATTACATTGTGTATACCAAATCAACGAAAGAGGCCTTCTGCGTTCGTGTGTGAATGTGTAGTATGACGGCCCGAAGCTGCTGACCGCTGCAAACAGACAAGAGCGCAAAAGGCCTCTTATCCATGGTGCACAACGTATTATTTTTGTGTTTCACTTTTTTTTAATGTCTATGTACATTTCTTTATTTTTTTTTAAATTAAAGCCGGTGCAAAATTACCTTCTCATTTCGCGCTCGTTAGTCCGAAAATCAATACTTTTGACCAGCTTTTTTGGGTATGAAGGTTAAATATAAATTTACTGATTTTATTTAACCTTTACAGCCCCTACCAACGTTTCATCGGAGCTTGAGTTCTTTAGGCACCGCATACACGTCGAGCGTGATTCTGTGAAAAGGGCTCGAGAGGCACTGAGGCAACAAAGAAGTGCTTTTCAGAGCAGACAGAGGGCCTGGAAACAACGTAGCGCCAGAGCCACTTTGGAGCAGCTAGTCAAGGTACGCGTGGCCATGAAGTTTTATACAAAATAAAGCACTCATCTCGATCATAAGCATCGAATAAGTGTTCAATGCTTATAGGGAAATTTTTCAGCTTGCAATCAACTTTCAATTATTAGTAATAAATATTTCTTTTGAGATATAGTACAATGCAGTGTCTTTAGTCGATTTTTTAATAATCTCTTTCAAATAAGTGATGACCAGATGTTTTGAAGCCGTTAATAAAGCGATTTGATTGCTGTTGGGAAACAAATATTCGGTCTGAGTATAGTTACGATTTTAAACTCCTAACGTCACGAAAATTGGGCGCGCGTAGCGCGCATTGGATTTTGCTAGTAAGCTTAAAAATTAAAGTTTGATAGGTACGTAAAATATATAATTATGGATGGAATTATTTGAAAATGTACTAATCCTCTACTGTCAATCATAGTTTTATAAAGTAAAAAGCTTAACAATTAAAGTTTGATAGGTACGTAAAATATATAATTATGGATGGATTTATTTGCAAAATGTACTAATCCTCTATCGTCAATCATAGTTTTATAAAGTAAAAAATGATTTCTGATATTTTTTTTTTTAATATCAATATCCTTCATTTGATTGAAGTTGGTCTATGCTTTAACAGGGTTACTTTTTTGATATTTTTCATATGAATCCAAGGTAAAAAATAGTATGGTATAGTGCATCATTTGGTACTGCAGTTAGGGGGTAGAGTGCTTTATTTCGGTTGAACGTGAAAAAATCTATACGGGTACTCTTGGCCTTAATAAGTAGTACCTGGGTGATCCGGATCAAACGGGTGTGTTTTTCGTATCAGATTGATTACAAACACGCCATTAAACGTAGACATAATCACAGTTAATATGAACCAATCAATGTACTCTGATCATAGTTATAAACCATGAACGTCAGGTTTACAATTTTAAAGAAAATTTCTAACTAAAAATGAGAAGTGCGACTTGAGCTGGGCAATTAGAGGTAAAGTTAATTCCAAGATCTTCTTTAATATTTGAAATACGCAACCGTTTATAAAAACAATAAATAATAATAGGAACGCAAGTAGAAGTAGAAATATTTGGTTTATGATTACATTTTTGACACTATGCTGTATTCGTAAATCATCAAGAACGTATCAATTGGTTATTAAAACGTAATATGTTGTTAATAAAAAAAAAACAAAAATTTTAACATCTTTAATTTCTAGGAGGAACGTGAACTTTCGGATATGGAGGTGAGCTTGCACCGCACCCGCAGTCTATTGGGAGAAAAAATAATCCACCTACGTCATCTGGAACAGTCATTGGAGCGTGTGGCCAACGCTAAGCGAAGCGAATACAAGTCACCAACACCAGCTGCCGCTACAACGGGCAACAAGAGCGACGAAGTCACGTTAAGCGATATGTCGAGCGCTAGTAGCGGCTTTAGTTCGACCGACTTGGGCACGGATACATTTATCGGTATATTTTCAAAGCTCTTTTTGCGATTCTAAGCAATTTTTTCATAAAGAAGCATATGCCGTACATATGTCAGATAAAGAATAGTTGCATATTACTATAAATGAAAATAATAAGCGTCCAAGACGTCATTCGTTTATATAAAAACCTCCTCTAAACATTTAAGACAAATACTGTCATTATCAAGAATCGACGGAAATCATAGCGAGTCTGGAGAACCTTAACTCGGAAATCCGCGAGATTTGGGGTGTGCTAAACAAGCGACAAGACAACACCATACCGCCACCGCCGACGCTGATGTACACCGACTTATCATGGTTTCCTTACCAGCATCTAACCACCCAACCGACTACAGTATCAGGTTAGAGCTTTACCAAAAGTATCTTTTATTTTATCTTTCTTAAGGGGATGTCCGAGCCGCGGTGATTGTTTGAAATGTTTTACCTGTCCTAATAACCTCAACATTTTTTAAGATCTTAAATAATAAATATATATACTTGTTTATTATACATTTATTGTACATAAACGTGTTATAATAATTAGAAATACAACCTGAGGTGAAGGCGACAATGAAAATGAGAATTAGTAAGGTAAACGTCACATTTTTATACACAATATTTATAATATAACATTATTTCATTATTAAATAAATAACAACACTGTTTTCCGAGGTTTCTTACGCAATATTGAACAATTATCAACTTAACTTTTGTCGGTATGAAGTACATTGTAAGCAAACATTGAGAAATACGACGCGACATGAGGTCACAATCGGTAAAATTCGCTATGACATCCTCTTAAGATTTTTTTTCTAGATTTTATCTTACAGAAAAGTACTAATGGTATAAGTAAAAATCAATTTATATATTAGTAGATATATTGATAATATATTCTATTAAAAATGCAGTACAATAAAAGCACAATCTGTATTTTAGGTCAAAAACTAAAGATTCATAAAATTAATTAGCAGCGTAGTTAGTAAAATATATATTGATTCACATATTAATTATATAACTTTATATTAAGAGGGCCTAAAGGGACTCTTTTTTGACCAGCGGGCAATAAAGTCTTTATAGTCCGCTATTTAAAAAACGTTAATTTCGTTGTGTTTATGAAAAAATGCGAAAATAAACGCGTGGGCTTTTGACCTCGTGTGGTTGCCGTATTCGTTTGTGGCTTGTAAACGCCCTCACCTTCTGCTTGGGCTAACTCGCCTTGACTCGTACTACAAACTCTATACTCGGTCTAAAAAAAGCCCACTTTACGCCTTTGATAGATACTATACTATAGTTAATTATTTATTCTAGTATTCAATTTGCTTTCATTTTTTAATATAATATTAGGCTTTGAATTCTCTTTTACTTGACATTCATAATAGAATAACACTTTATAATTACATAAATATAATAACAACACAAATGTATTAATCAGTATTTTATAGAAAACCTATTTATTTAAGAATAAATTTGAATGATTAATTATTGTGTAGAAATATTTAGCTTATTATTAAACTTTGCATTATATTCAAAAATCTTTGTTTTATTTTCTTATTTGTTTTGTCAAAAGTGTGTAGTACTTTTCCGTAAGTAAGTATATATTTAATGCATGCTGTCTTTTTTAATTTTCAACGTTATATAAATTAACTAATTGAATTGTAAAATAAAAACTGTAAAGAGCTGAATTCATTTTCTCTTCTACGCAGGTAACGTTAGTCAGGAGTAAAAGTAGGGATGAGCATGCGACGTTTTTGATCGTGAAATCGGGAATTAAACACAAAATACTTTCCATCGGGCACGAGAAAAAAAATGTATATCTGGTATCGCACTCAGAGATAATGAGGGTTATTGACGCCTGTAGGCTTGCTGCAGGCAATACTCACTCTTGGGCGTCCATTTGCTGGTTGCATGACGTGGTCAAATCCGTAAATTTACTGCTCACCATTCCTGCAGTATATCTATATATTTCGTATGTATAGATATACTCGTTGAAAGTCGGTAGTAAATGGCGGTATAGTCACTCATGCCCATACACCTAGCCAATAACCTTCTTTATTCCCTCGGTGCATACTAACTATTTGATGCTTCCACGCGCTTGCACGTTTCTCTATTTTTTCTTCTGACTAGCGCTACTTGCGAATTATTATAGCCCTTGCTTTGCAAAGGGTGGTAAATTATACGCACGTAGCCAATAGCCTACTCAAATTCCTCGGCACATAATATAATATACTATCTTATATTTCAAGACCATAATTATAGAAATTAATATTATCAATTAAAAAATTTTTTCTATATCTTATCAATTTATTGAGGGTAATAGTTTCAAAGGCGAATGTTTAAAATAATTTGTGAAGAAATTATATTAAATCAATAGTACATGGACCACTCATCATTGCTTTGGTTAAAATGATTATTTCTATAAACATATAATTAGTATATTATAATCTTCGTATTTGCCATTCTGTAAGTATTTAAGCTTTATAATCATGTATTATATTTATATTTAGTTTGTATCTTTTAGTAGTCGTTTTAACTCATAGCTAATTTGCTCATAGGTTTTCGTATTAGTTTGAAATGAATATAATATAATGTAAAATAAAATATAAGATATTAATAAAATAGTATATTATGTACCGAGGGAAGAAAGTACGTTTGTGTACCCTTCGTGTAAGTTCGCTTCGCTCGGGCGACAAACACGCAGGGTCGCATACTAGGTCGCACAGCCCACTTTCTGCCTGAATGCAATATACGACTTTTTAATATAATCTCCCTAAAGTTCGTACTCCTTCTCTGCCGAAAAGGGAAAAAGTGCTGCATATTTATTCCCTAATTTCACTCTAGTTTCCAGCGCCACATGCGAAAATAAACGTAGCATTTTTTCCCGGCTCAGCGAGAAGTACGTATACTTTATGCTGTGGTGTGTTAAAAATGATTATTTTAGTTTAATAGAAAAAGTATTTTGTATTTGAAGTTTATAGAAAAAGTATTTTGTATTTGAAGTTTATAGAAAAAGTATTTTGTATTTCAAGTTTATAGAAAAAGTATTTTGTATTTTAATTTTTATAGAAAAAGAATTTTGTATCTCAAGTTTTATAGAAAAAGTATTTCGTATTTCAAGTTTTATAGAAAAAGTATTTTGTAAGATATAGACGAAATTTTGTATACTACTCAATACACTTCTGACAAATTGTTAATTCAAACGCTTAGCTACATTAGTATTTACTTATATATACGTTACAACATGGTTCGTTGTGTTATGTTTGCAAAGAAAGGTTTAAAATAATCTTGTGTGATCTAATGATCTTTCAAAGTTGATCAAATAAAAATTGTGTACTTTTTCCTTATTTTTTCAGCGGCTTTTGGTACACCTAATATCCAGTCGAATATTCTATCTCAATTAACCGCAGGTCATCCGCCGAGTGCAACACAAAACATCATTGCTCAATATGGACCAACCAGCGGATACACAACGAGTGTAGGCACTGTCGAAGGAACGGTGGCTCCAAATCTCATGGAAAGGACCAGGAATCTTAAAGACTGGTTGCGTCAGGCACGCGTTGAAACTTCAGATCTTGTCAGTCCTGGACAAGCGACGCTCTAAAGTTAAATTATAGGCAATGTTTCAAATGTTTTAGAACAATCAATCAAATTTCATACTATTCCATAAGTTCATTCGTGCGCCCAATCATTATAGAAAGTAAATATTAAAATTGAAAAACTAAGAAAACATGAATCTCTTATACTTGGCCTAAGTGTACTTGATTAAGTGCAAATTTTGTGTTGAAAAAATACAATTTATGACCATTTTCTGTAATGGCTTGAACCTCTGCGTGTGTGATTTTACAACCCACCGGGATATATATCAAATGTACTGTATCAATTTGTAAGAGGTCAAAATATTTGCACTATAAATATTACTGACAAAGACTATTTTACAAATGAGAAAAAAATGAAAAAGTATTTATAACACTGATAATTGTATACGCTGCGTTTTTAATTTATATTGTTCTTGATTTCATTATAGTTATCAAATTGAATAATTAGTTTACTGAAATGTTCATATACTCTACAACAAATATTGTGTGAGTATAATTACTTTAAAAAACCACAATGTTTTCTAATGAGAATTTTGTTGATGTATGAAATTACTTGAAATGACATTTATGTATATTGCATTATTTTGAAAACAAATTACATTGAGTTAAATTACTTAATATTACTGTTGTAAACGCAATAATATATTTATCATCAATGGATATTTTTTATACGAACAAAATTATCAAGGACACTGATTTTTATTCTCATATATACTAAAAATAGTTGAAATATGAATCATGAAACATTCTATCTATAATAAGCTTTTCAAAAATGATGGTTCAGTATCATTGAATTAACAGTACAGTTGTATTCGTTACATGTTATTTTGATTTTTATTTAAAAAAAAATAATCAGGAAACAGTTAAAAAATAATTAACGATAATATGGCCATAATGAAATACATTTAAAGAAATATGAGAAAAACTTTCAATTTGATTTTTCATCAGTTATAAATAAAAAAAATCTATGGAAATGCAAATCTGAAAATCTGCTGTAGTATAAAAAGTAACAAAATCCTGTACGAATTATTTTAAAAATATTCTTTCCGTCATTTATCAAATGAATAGTTTTTAAAACGAGGATTACGATTTTATCAATATGTAATTTATGAGTGTAACTAGTCACACTATTATGATTAGACTGAAAAGAAGCGTACGAAAATTCACTTATGAATGGACTGATGGACATTTATTTTTTAAATGCCTCAGTTTAAATGTTAACTGAAAATAAATATATTAAAATATTTTTTGTAAATATATATTTACTTTACAAAGAGTTACTAGAACATATGGAAATTAAATAGACCTGCATATTTATGTAAATTATGTAGGTAAGCTCTACATGTAAATAAGATAAATTGTACTGTGCATATAACTTGGTTAAACGTAAATATGTACTCCTATATATAAAATTGTTTCATTGTTTATAAAATATATGGTTTATTATTTAAAGGGCATTATAAAGAATATAATTAAATAAGAATAATTGTAATACACAAATATTTAAAAACATTTTATATGTCATTTTTAACACTTTTGTACTCATTATATACATTTTATTCAATCATATTATTTTAGAAGGAAACACAGTCTCGTAAATCATCCCTTTTGTATAAATACAAAATAAACCAAATCAAAATATTAAAAAATTATATTATTTTAAAGGGAAAATAATATTTTGAAATGTATCTTAGTTTACAGATTAATTGATGCCAAAAATAGTTAAGAAATGTAACAAAACCATTATAATCTTGAGATGATAATAAAGATAACACTAGTTTAGAGCTTTAAATCTCTTGATATAATCTATACAAAACTAAAAACAAAAAGTATTATTGTAGTTGTAAATGTAAACAATCGACTTATAAAATTTAACAATGATTATGTACTTAGGAGTCTCGAAGACGCAGCTATAATAAAATTGGGACAAAAATTCTTATTAGATGAGAACAACGAAAAAATAATTGTTATATATATATATAAGTCTATGATTAACTATCATAGTACTTATATACATGAATATTTATATTAGTAGAGTAAAATATAACAATCATAAACATAAAAAATGACAAATTATCATTAAGGAAATATTATTGGTTTTAAATTAGTAGTAAAATAAATTGTACATTGATGGAGCCTCGCAGAGGCCCTGCGATAAAAAACCACCCTATACTTGCCGATGCGCCTCTATGCTAAAAAAGCTTTTAAAAAATGCGTAGCTGGCTGTTATATTCATAAAAACCAGGGGAAGTCCGGAAGGTTTACACGTATGCGAGATTGCTTTTGAAAGTACGAATTAACAGTAAAATCAATACACACACACACACACACACACACACACACACACACAC
>UCOJ01001678.1:0-23829 GCA_900474305.1 Cecidostiba fungosa
GTGGAGGATAATGACTGGGCTGCTTTTAAAGTAAGAGACTACGTTTTGGGGAATTTGAATTTTTTTTTTATGCGAGATCGTTAACGGGAGTTTCAGATGTTCAATCACCTACGATAACTACGAAGATTGATAAAACTGACAGATTTGAATTCGGATGATGTTTTTTTAAAGCAGAGGATGGGATTCGTTTTACACGAAAATAATATAGTTTTTTAGTTTTAAGCGCTGGTCTCCGGGAATTTTTACTCGTAAATAACTGTCCGAACAAAATAACGATCGAATCATTCTATCTTGAAATGTGCCTTGGTTATAATATGTAAAAAATCTCGGTGCTTATGCGTGATTGCTGGTAAAAAAAATGCTGCGATTACGCGAGCGCTTTTATAATATACGCCGAGATAATAATTACGACCTTTTCAAACTTTTTGCATTCTTGGAATCGTCAAGTAAGAAGACATGTTGGATTATGCTCTGAAATGTAAAAAAGAATAGTTGATAATTTTATGGTATGAATATAGTACGATCTACTTTTACTGGGCTAATTCTATCAAGCCAGTTTGATCCACCAGCGGTACTTGACCCTCTTAGAAACTAAAATGTTGACATTGTGTATTTCGATCTTAATATCTTTGTAATGCAAACTTGAAGAAAAACAGTTTGATCGCATTGCATCGAATAATATTTATGTCACCAAATTATTTTATTATACTGCATTATCGAAAGAATCGCAATCAGTTCTCGAAATGTATAAAAATTATCATAATAAATGACTTATATAGTTTTCATAATTATATTACAATTATTTGAAAATTATAGATGTATACATATAATACTTCGAAAAGAAAAATACTCCTCATTAACCGATTTTACATATTTTATGCGAGCGCGTGCCAACTTCGCGTTTCCGTTCGCTTAAACAATATATATAAGAGATACTTAATAATTGGTCTACCTACTACTGCACAGATTCCATATATTATTTTTTGTACTATAATGGTCTGCAGGATAAAAATCGCACGCAATAATTGCGATTACATAAAAGTACTCGCGCATCATACTTTTGAATTTGATTCATATAATTCTATTAATCAAAAGCGTCAAATTGAAAAAGGGTGACATTATCGTATCGTATCGTTATTGAGATTGAAACAGGGAAAAAATCATTATCGCTCGCAATGTTTCCACCAAGCCTTATAATTCATCGTAATTTCGTGCTAAACAAACAATTTAGTAGGATAATTAAATATAATTATCATACTTTTATAGTAATAACCATAATAAATTAGTAGTAGGTTAAAAATGTAACTTATTGCTTACAGCAACGTTATAAAAAGCATTATAATGGCGAGGTCGAAGAGAATTTCAGACGTTCGGTTTTTCACGAAAATCAGCGTAAGATCACGGTGCACAACGAGAAGTATGATTCGGGCCTCTTCACCTACAAGATCAGGATAAACCAATTCGGTGATATGGTGAGTCTATTTCGCAAGCTACCTCGTATTTTAAAATATTAAGCCATTCATATCTGTGCTGTAAAGATACACACAAAAAATCGAAATTCTGTAAATTGTGGTCTAATTAAAGAACATTATATTTATAAAAATACATCTTATTAAAGCTGTATCTTATATATATTTAAAAAAGTGTATATACCTTGTTTCTAAACATCGATATTATTGTTTAACAAATGATTAATTACAGTTATTTGAGGAGTACAAAAACTACATGCACGCGGCGAACAACACGATCACAGAAATAAAGCGGATACCCCGTGGCGATGAATTTGTCAAGCCGAAATCTGTCGAAGATATGCCGGAAAACTTAGACTGGAGACAACGTGGGGCTGTGACACCTGTTCGAGATCAGGGTCTCACCTGTGGCTCTTGCTGGGCCTTCTCTGCGGTAATTATATATATATATTTGCATTTTGAAAATTCTTTAGTTCTTGGTTTGCAAGAACGACAAAAGCTTTATTATAGCCTGTTACATTGCCGTCGTTATTTATAGAATGGGCTGTTATGAATTGAGAACGACTGGTTATATTATGAATGGCTGTGGACTACGGACACGTATCAAAAAATATTCGCGCGTATGATATAGTGTGCCTACTGATATACTTATATGTTTGAGATGTTTCTAAGCGTAATGAAACTGTTCTAAAAATTCTGTAAGACTATATTTAGTTTAAATAACTGAAAAGTAATACAAAAACTTATAGAAAAATTTCACATTCTACAGGCGGGTGCACTGGAAGCCCAATACTTCAAGAAAACCGGCGTCCTTACGGCTTTAAGTGCCCAGAATCTGATCGACTGCACGACGGATTACGGAAATCATGGCTGTGGCGGTGGTAGTGCCGCCTTGTCCTTCCAATTCGTCATTGACCACAAGGGTCTCGAACCTGAAGCTAATTACTCGTACGTGGGTCAAACCAGGGAGTGTCCTTATAATACCAGTGACGATGATGACGAAGATCTCGACGCGAGCTTTATTTATGTCTATGATGGAGATGAGGAAACGCTAAAAGTGGCCGTTGCAACGGTTGGTCCTTTTTCGGCTGCTATCGACGGATCGCACGATACTTTCAGGTTTTATTCGGAAGGTGAGTTTTGACTTTTCTTTTAATTTCAATTGTTTTTTATGTTATATTAGTTATAAATAAACTATTTCCTTCTCTTTATAAATTTAACTCTAACTTTTGAAACTTCTAATCTATCTATTAATAGTGTTATGAGAAGGGTTCAACGCGATAAGCATACAATCTCAATTGTCATAGTTTCCAATCGATATAATAAATTATATTAGTTATACGACTGCGCAGATAATAGACTCTGAATTAACAAAACTAATAATTTCGCAACGACAATATCGACCCCATGATAAACTACCATTTCAATTTAAAAGCGTTTCATACCATTTTTTCCGCAGGTATCTACTACCAGCCAGTCTGCAACGAAGACGACCTGAACCACGCCGTCCTGATAGTCGGCTACGGTAAGGACAACCACACGGGTCAGGACTACTGGCTCGTGAAGAACAGCTGGGGCGAAACCTGGGGCGAAGATGGTTACTTTAAGGTCGCCCGAAATCGACGCAATCACTGTGGCATCGCTGCCGCAGCCCTCTACCCCATCATCTGAATTCAGACACTCTAAACCTGATGCATCACGACCTTCGCTCGTGATATCTAATACATAGGATAGCTCGACGCGATGTTATAACATTGTTACGACGTCGACGACGACGATGTAAATTGCGTGTGAGGTTCAGAGGTCGCATCGGCCTGCGACGCAGTTTTGTTGCCGAACGATCGATTCGGTGACAACAATGATGTATCGAGAGAACGATAAGTAGGCGGGATAAGTGATGTATTTGAACTCTTGCTCGAGCTTTTTTTTCTAGACTCGTGTATTCGTGAGATGAATGTAATTTGAGTGTAAGCGGTAAAGAAGATGTATGAGCCCAGATCATTGTTTTTGGAGCTGATGCTTTTGGGTATTGATCATGTAATTCTGACGCGTGCATGTGCAAAAATTTAGTATTAATTGCGATTAAGTTGACAGTTTATAGAAAGATCTATTAAGAAGAATCATTATATAGTTAGTGATTAATGATATTATTTTCAAATAGCTGGATTTACATGAATAATGATGCGATTGCAAATTTCGACCATCGATGTTTTGTCTTGATAAGATTTTCAAAGATATAGATATAATTCAACTGTTATTACCTTCATCAGTAACTTTGGAGTGTCGGTAAGTTAGGATAATGTGATCGATACTTCAGGTTCCACGCGAAAGTATTTACATTGAAATTCAAATATACCGACCACCAATAAATCGCCGCTTCCTAAGAAGACTACACGATTCAAAAAAGTCCTATTTTCATTTTCCACTTTTTGAGCATTAGAGTAAAATAAATTCATGCGCAGGTCCTGATAAACTTGAGATATAACACAGATAGAACCACAAGTTTATTGGGATCTAATAGATAAATTTATATTATTCAGGGGCATTAAAAATGAAGATTTCAAATAGGCTTGTTTTTAAATTGTGTAAGTCTTCGTAGGAGGCGACGAAATATGGCATGAAATACTGTAATTATCGCTGTCTTAATTTGTGCACTTTTAACAATCTTGCAACTCTGTATTTTGGTTATACCATCAGCCTGTTAATTAATTTATACAAATATGCTGCTATTAAATCTGTACAATTATATTATTACGATGTAAATACGTTAGCTAATTAAGTTTAGGTTAATATAGAATATACTGTGATTTATGTGCTGTACAGATATAAGGAAGCATATAAATTACATTTCTAACTAACTTTTATAATTGTTATTTATATTTATAATATATACTATTATTATTGTTATTATTCTGTTAGTTCGTTAGTTGTTAAGAAGTACACTTAATAAACTCTATATTTATTGCATTAGATAATCAGTAGTCATTATTTCTAAAAACATATAATTATTCAACCGAGAGTTCAAAACCCGGATATGCCAATGTTTGCACAAATAATTGCCATTCAAAAAGTACATATTCAAGCAGCTTCATTTCTTTACAAACATCAATGAAACGGCAAAGTTTACAAAACAGATATAGCGTTAATTAAACTAATTTTTCAAAACTCAACTATACACTATACAGATGAGTCATCAAAGAGTTAAGCAAATCCACCCATCTTGATTCACATTAAATTTATATGATATCATCTCGTATATATATTGCTTATCCTGCTACCATTCGGCATCTGTTATATTATTTGCGATAACTCCATTAGTCACTATAGAGTTTCTATACTTTGCAAGCGTTGCGAATTTTTTCTCGATTCGTTCACGCGCTTATTAATAATTCCAAAGTAAAGTGTCGCCTGAACTTTCGATGATATTATGAGCGAATGTCGCCTGATTACTCTTTTGTATAAGAAATAAATATCGACTTTTTCCTTCTGTTTATTACAAACATCCATATAAGAAAGATTCTCATAGCACGTTCCAAAATGAACGCTGGTGACTTTTTGTTCAATTTTCAAGGTGTGATTGTTGATATTAGATAATGTTCATACGCCAACGATAACGACAAACATCTATTTTTACTTTAGTTTGATAATAATAGAAATATATATTTGAACCGTATCACTCAAAAAAGTTTCACGAGTTTCGTAATGGGCTCGGATTTAGACGAGTGTCAATGACCACTGCACGAATACTAAGCACATAACTGTATAGCACTTTCGTCTTTACAATCCTGCGCCTACTGCGCAATAGTATATATAACTATAATATTATGTCTTATTATAGTTTAAAAAAAAGTTACTTTTCTTAATGCAAACACAATAAAATACTTGATATGATTGTATTAGTTAAATAACGCGCCTTAGACGTCTACCTTTCTTTATTATAATTACATTAGACTAACTATATATGTTTATTTCATACATCTAATTCAACATTTTCTATGTACAAAAAAAGTTTTGCTGCTTATCTAGCACTATAAATAAATCGTCTGAATAAAATGTACGCATTCGAACGCGCCTAAAAATCGTAATTCAAAAATCCCATCCTATATATAAGAATGTCGAGTCTCGATCCATATAAAATATCTCTCGCACGTGAATCCCACAGTGGCTCGAGTCTCAAAAACAAAATTTCCTATAATCTTATATTAATATAAATCTAAATAGTAAACGGGGTTATTCGATACACTCGACTTCTACCGTATCACAGACTCTCTCAGAGTCACATGCATCTCTCTCGGCGATAGCGCGCGCGATTTCATGGCGAGAAAAAACAGCAGTCATATGACTTGTGCCGCGGCATTGAGTCATCTATATATCTCACGAGAAGCGCGTGGTGTTGATGCGCTCGTTTGCATGTGTATATATGTGTGTTAAACAGATAGAGATTGTATCAAAGAGCGCTATTATATATAGGTATACTACTGCAGTAACAACGTGGTACGCGCGAATTTCGTGAGGTTCGTTGACGCTATATAGCTCGTCCGCGACAACTTCCTGAAGTTTTTTTTATCGCGGAGATTCGGGTTGACGTTGGGAGAGCACGAAAATTTTGATTTTGTCGGTGAGCGCTTGCGTAATTCTTTTATTGAGTAATCATCATTTTTGGATATAAACGTTTTATTTTCCGTGACTTCTTTTTTTGTTACTGTGACGTGGAAAAAAAAGTTTCATATACTGCTACTTAATACTAAACTATGTTCAGAAAAAACTTTGCATGAATGTGTCATATTTTTGAAAAAAATAGCAATTAAGCATTCAGAGAAAAATAAAATGAAGCCATTCACTGATAGAACATCAACACTTGACACGATAAACTGGTATAGGCTCACGTGTCTCGTGCTTTTTACAGTAGCCGGAATTCGAAACGAACTGCGACTCAATTATTTGTTTGTATTTGGAAATAGCTCGTCAAGTCTAGGTCTAGCGCAATATTAGAGCAATGTTTCTCATCTCTTGATAAGTTTACGTTTTTTGTTTTTTTTTCATATCAACTTGCATTTGGTTAACTGATACAACGATTAAGCAAGAAAATTTTGGAGTGTCATACATATGAAAATGTATGTTAAAACAGACGAATTTTTAATTTTTATATGAAATACATATACTATAGGATTGCAGGATGCTGCATCAGACAAGTTTTAAGTATTTAAAAAAATGTAATAACTCTCAAGTATAATATATTATCACATCCAACGTATTATAAGGAGTAAAGTCCGACCAACTAAAAATAAAGCAATGACTTTATAACGCACCTGCAGCGATGAAATCCAAAATTAAAAGTCACGACGACAAAATAACCAACATAGACCAACTCGAGACGCAAATAAACGTTAATCGATCGCCTTATCAAACGCGAAAATATCCCTAAAAGCGCAGCTCAACAACAAAGCGTCGACTCTTTTTTTTGCGCAGAGTCCGAAAATGCCGGCGCTCTCTTTCTTTTCCCGCGATAAGAGTCGAACATGCGTCGCGAACTTAATAGATATACGCGTTCGATAAGAGTAGGGAAAAGAGTCGGAGAAGAGAGGCATGATTCGATGAAGCAACAAAAGAATATACGGAGTCTCGTGGTCAGCGCTGGCATACATACATATAAATATATAGCTATGCTTGTTTCCTGTATTCATATTTATGCGCGCGATGTTGCCGTCGTCTGATATGCGCATCTGACTCGAGGTGGTCTAGTTTGGTATTTGGTGTGTAACCCTTTCGTGCAAGAGACTATAAGGTTTTCTCTTTGCTTTCGATTATATAATTTGTATGATGATTTTTAGGACAATCCGATGACTATGTAAATGTTTAAAAAAATAAAAATAAAATAATGAAAATTACAATGAAGTCATCGCAGTTAGTATTGGGAATTTACTGAAGATATAGACCGTGTGTATTACACCTGAATGTTTTTTCTTAAAAAAAAATGCTGATGATAATAAACCGTATAATTTGTTGAGTGTCGCATCTTCTTGCAAACGTCATTTTTAAATCATAATCTCGATTCTGATGAGAAGGAGACACAGACAGGACAAAAACTATATGTTTATATTCAAACTGGTGCCCCGGTTCGGAAAAACCGGACGATAGTACACCTACTACTTATCGTCATATTCGATTATTCACCCAAACGTGATTCTTGTTCGGAATCGCGAAAAAGAAAATTAGAGCATCCATTCGTCAGCATTTTCAGACAACTGAGACAATTTTTTTCGAGAATCGCTTTGCTCGTCAGTTACCCAAATATATTTATATCGTTATATGCGTAATGTTTATTATTAGCATAATTGACCGTTATCGGAAAGTATATATATCGAGGTTTAAAAAGATTTTTTGTGCGACAATTAGAATTGAAATAGCCAGAATGTACTTTGCAAAACATTGAATGTCGATAGCTGATTACTGGCTTGTTATCGAAATTTGTTTTATAATGTCACGTTTTTTTTACTGTTTTCTGGTTTTAGCGAACGTAATTATATTCAAAACTCGAACTACTTGTGCATTATTATGTTAAAAGTAGATTATTAGTAAGAAAAATACACTTAAACAGACAAATGTTAAAAGTATAGATTAATAGTAAGACAACAACATTTCTACAGACAAATTAACCGATTTTAGAATTTCAAAGCAGATCACTTATATTGATGCATGTGCGTACAAATCTCCATACTTGGCATATTTATTTTACATACATAAAAAGCAGCTTCTGAACGAATTCCATAAAATTGATTTTTAAGTCATCGACACACATTTCCAGGACAAATTGTCAGTCTTTTGTTTTGGAAGCTTGATATGTAAATGTGAACGAATCCCGTATAAACAAGTCGAAACAATGCGACAGATAAAACGACGGATGTTACTGAAAAGTTGATAAACTTCAGCAATTATCATGCGTTCAATCATATATCACGTGTGTAGCGGCATCTCAAAAGGTTTCGGTGAATTCTGTGAATAGAAATTAGCAAAATGTAAGAAAAATATAGGCTTACCCAAGTTGTCGTTGATCTCTGGAGTCACGATCTGCGTACACTTGTTGACGCGAAACGTTTTGTTTACGTTTTACGTCTAATGTAAGACAGTTCCGTAATGACAGACACTAACAATCTCTCCGTAATCCAAATACGCCCTGAACAGACAGAAAGTTTGATTAATCTTTAGACAGCCATTTGCACAAAATCGTAAGCTATATTTCATCAAATCGAAGTTTCTATTATTCATTAAATTCAATGATGACGACCTAGAGTTTCCTCGATAATATACAAACTACTCTTTTTTTCTCTGACAAAAATCAATGTTTACAAAAGGCTGCGAACTTACGACACTCAACAATCACTACCTACTTATCTAGTTAACAATACAATTTTCAATTCAATTCGATATTATACCAAAATCTATTAATACCTCGGAAAAACTTCTCTCTCACCATTCGAACCATGAGAAAAGTCATCCACTTCCAGCATCACCCGCACCTTTGACAACTTCTCCCAATTCTGAAAATCGATTCAACAAAAGAAAATCTCAATCCAAAAACTACCTATACATACCGTCGAATTCGAATATCCGACAAAGGACATCAATCATCAGGCTTTTCCCAAGAGAGAAAGAGAGAGGAGACAAGCAATACAATTGGCAACACTGTCGACGCTGCTCAGCTGCTCGCTCAGCTCGCTCTGCTGTGTATATTGGTCACGTGGCTCGACTCTCGCGGTGGTGGTCGGAAGTAAACACATAAAGCGCTGGCGACGACCCTCGTCTGCAGCAGTCCTCGAGCGCAATTCACAGCGTTCGGTTCACACGAATTCTTTTACTCAACAAGTTAATACTCTACGAGGTAAGTGTCTTTATTCGCTCTTTCTCCCGCAAGCGTCGTCAACGATCCGATTAAAACATATCTACGCCTAAAAGTGTCTCCTTCAAGTTGATCGTCTTTCCGTGCAAAAACGTCCCAACGGTGTGACGAACGTCGTAGTTGATGTTTTCGCGAGTAGCGTCGCTTCTTCCTTTGTCTCATCGCGATATCAAACAACGTAGATTTCGTATCTACTTATCCACGGGACTGTCATCTAGTGGAAGTCGACGAATTTCTCGCCAAAACTGGCGCACCTGCAGTATCCTATCTACGGATGACGCAACCATACGTCGTTCAAGTTTTTCTTGCGCTCGTGCAATTTACTCGTTATTCCGCGAATCAACAGAGCAATTACGTGCCATCATCGTTCCTCTCGCCTTCTCTATCTCGCGAAACAAACGAGCGTCAGGTAGCGAAATTTTCAAATTTTCACGCGAATCTAGAGGGAAAGTCCGTGACCCGTTTTGTTTGGTACGTATTATATGTATATATACATATACACACAGTATACGTATTGAAAAAGCCAATGTCACGGCAACGCGCGGGAGAGCAGAGAAGCTCTCTGCGGGCCTTGAGCACAAAGAAAATATCCTACGCCGAGCTCTAAGACGCACTTTGTATATGTATTATGGAGAGGAGATTATTGCTGTACTGAAGCGAGCGTTAGATTTTTTTTACGTTGTTGCAGCAGAGCTAATCGTAACGGCCTTTGCATATGTGCGGGAGTTTTTTGTTACTGTTGCGAAAGTTGATATCTGGGTTACGGAGCGAGATTTGAATAAGCCTGACTTTGTTTACGTTTTGAAAAACATTTGTTTCTGGGGATTTTGGAGTTTGAAGTTGATTAATTCTTGTTTCGTGTAGAGTTAGCAATAAAGTTGTTTTTATTAGCAGTATAAAATTGATTGATTAATAAATTTTGAATAATGAATCACTTTTGTTTATTGTTTTTTACGACGTTAGAAATTATAAATGTCTAGCGTTTTTTCTGTGTATAGGATATCTATATATGAATGTATAAGATATCAGAAATACTTGTGTATTTACATAATATGCACACCTTATAAGAAAATTGTTTAATTGTTATTACCAATGCTCACATTTATATAATAGTTTACAGACTGTGATAACATTGACTTTAAACTCATTATAAAATTTTATCTTTGCTTTTGAAAACTTAATTAAAAAAAAGATTTAAGTATAAACCCTTTAATCATAATCTTGCAAGGGATTCATGATTAATAATTGTTCATAAATTACTTCAAAGAATAGCAATTGTTGAGCATGCATTACTCATTCTCGGCCATTTGCTTTGGCTATGACTAATTTTTGCATTGATATCTGCAGGTGTTTGCAAGAACATGCTTAATCTATATAAATGCGTTTCTTTGTTTTTACAATTTAAATTTAGTCAATAATAATAATATGCATTTATTTCTGTTTACAGATAAAGTAATCATGAAGACATTGGTTATATTCCTTGTGGCAGCCATTGCTGTTACCCAGGCTGTTTCTTTCCTGGATCTTGTTCTGGAAGAATGGAAAACCTTCAAGGTAAATATTTAAATTTTAAAAAAATGTTTGAGTTTTTTTTCTACATAATATAAAGCACATAAATCTACAAAGATATATTGATATATTTACACTGATATTAGTTACTTTTTTGCTTTTTGACTATAAATACAGATTTTGCACAATGCAATTAATAGCTGTGTAACAAGACATAATAAATTCATTTGTAAGTGATGAATAAAAACTTGATTTTGTTTCTTCAGGTTCAACATAAGAAGGGCTACAACAGTGACATTGAAGAAAAGTTCAGGATGAAGATTTTCATGGAAAACAAACACAAAATTGCCAAGCATAATGCCAAATATGAAATGGGACTGGTTCCTTACAAACTACAAATCAACAAATATGCTGATATGGTAAGAAATAATGTCAATTTACATCACATTATAACAAAAACTTTGAAGTTGGAATTAGTATTGAAAAAAAATTAAATATATTGATAAATATAATTAATGAATTCTCATTATCAATCATTAAATTAAAAAATAACTTTTTTTCTTATCTGCTTGATATGCAGGCTTATGGTTTGAAATTGAAGTAAAACTTATGAAGTAGATTTTAGCACAGCTCAACTTCTATTCCTTGCAAAAATAAAAGCTCGTATTTTTCTTCATTTTAGCTCCATCACGAATTCGTAAACACTCTTAACGGATTCAATAAGACCAAGCCAGGTATGCTTCAAAGTTACCAGAAGCCAGTTGGAGCCAAATTTATAGCACCAGCGCACGTGGAGCTCCCAAAATCTGTAGACTGGAGAGACGAGGGTGCCGTTACTCCTATCAAGGATCAGGGACACTGTGGTTCCTGCTGGTCTTTCTCAGCGGTATGTAACATCTTTTTGCTTCCATTCGAAATTATCAAGAGATAAGGAGACATGCATAATACTTGTCTCCCTTGAAATAAATAAAAAAAGTATCGCGCTCTCGCTCTGATAAAATTAATATTTTAAATCCAGTATTAACCAATGTTCTATTGGCGACTATTTTATTCATTTATTAGCTGTCAAAGCGCATTATATTCAGCGTTATATCTTTTTTTTAGACAAAGAAAAATTAATGTAATTTACCATTAAAGGTACAATTATCCTTAAATTTCATGTATATTAGCAATATAAACAATGATTACTAATACTATTTTTGTCTTTACAGACTGGTGCCCTGGAAGGTCAACACTTCAGACAAACTGGCAAGCTGATCTCCCTCAGCGAACAGAATCTGATCGACTGCTCCGGCAAATACGGTAACAACGGCTGCAACGGTGGTCTCATGGACAACGCTTTTAAGTACATCAAAGACAACAAGGGTCTTGACACCGAGTCTACTTATCCCTACGAGGCTGAAGACGACGAATGCCGTTACAACGCCCGCAACAGCGGTGCCGAGGATGTCGGTTTTGTTGACATCCCTGAGGGTGACGAAGACAAGCTTAAAGCTGCCATTGCTACCATTGGTCCAGTTTCCGTTGCTATTGACGCTTCGCATCAGACTTTCCAATTCTACTCTAACGGTGCGTATTTCATTGCTAGGCATGAAAATAATAAAATATTTTGCAAACAAAGATTGGAGAGAGAAAGAAATAATCTGCGACAAGTAGACATGTAACTAATGAAACTGTATTTCTCGATTGTAGGAGTTTACTACGAGCCTGAGTGCTCATCGACTGAACTCGACCACGGAGTCCTTGTTGTCGGTTACGGCTCGACCGAAGACGGACAAGACTACTGGCTCGTCAAGAACAGCTGGGGCGAGACCTGGGGAGACAAGGGATACATCAAGATGGCTCGGAACAAGGAAAACCATTGTGGTATTGCTTCCTCGGCCAGTTATCCCCTCGTCTAAACAATCCATACAATAAAAGACTACCAACGAGCCTAACTGAAGTACTGACGTCTTCATGAGTTGGTGTTGTAAATATAATAAGAATTCCAGAGTTGTTCGAGCAACGTATGGTTCGTTTTTACTCTCCGCATGACAAGTGCATCATAATGTTCGCGATAGAATATGATTTTTTTTTAAGAAAGTTAAGTAAGCATTTAATTTTGATTTTTTATATGAATTGTGTACTGTTATATATATGGTATTCTAGAAAAGAATGTGTGGACCCATTTGAGTTATCTTATTATTGTCATCAAGCATGTCCTCTGAGTTTTTGATTCCATTCGTTTTAATTATTGATGAACAAAATGCTCAAAGTGTTCTGTTTATATTATGAGATTTTTACTGTGTGAAATAAAAAAAAAGTTATAAATTTGTAAATTTGTAATTTTGATTTATAATAACCCTTTAAACAATAGAATAAGAAACCTATAATTATATAATGTACTTTTATAGTAAATGACGATACACGTGACCTAAGTGATACTTTATTACACGGCGTCTAGTTAGCGCTCAAGCGAAGCAAGAGCGATACCGTAGCGCCGTGTAGTTAATAAAAATATAAAACATCGAATTTACCAAGTAGCTATAAATCCACGAAAACTATACATGTATATATTTATAATAAATTGCTCACTTATATCACCTGGACATCATTGTTCAATTAAAATACACATATACGTTTCCGGCCGATAAGCTGCAGAAAGCTTTTTCAGAACTGTAACACTATATGAATCGAAGGACTGGAGGAGCGGTCGAAGAAGAGTCAAATCTCACGAAATGAGGAGTCCCCATCAAGTTCCATAGTTCCTATCGAATTTATTAAAATTAATAAATTTTATATGCGGTAAAGATATTTACCGAATACTCGATATAAAATCGATCGATTTTGTAATAATAATAAAAATATTACGTTAAACGCTATTGTTACGTTAAATTACGTTGCCCTTCGTGTTCACAACAGTTACATTGTTTTTTTTCTTCGCTGTTCTCAATCCATCTGATGCTATATCTGCGATTACTTGGAGACCAATGAAAATTATGATGCTTATATCATGAACTAAATACAGCATGTGCCTAATCACATAAAAGATATCTACGACGGTATGATGTACAGAAAGCTTATATTGAAACAATCAAATATTGTGATCGCAATGCGCGTGTGAATGTAATATTGCGGTCGTATGACGCAATTTACCTTATTATAATTAACGAAATTTCTATACAAGAAAAGTTAAAAAATATAATTACGACTGCTTTGTAGTTTGAGATGAATAAGCCAGAAATGGTTATTTTTTAAGATGCATCTGTCAATTTAATGAACAAACTTTCAATAAGAGGTATTTCACATACCTACAATAAAAAAATCAAAAGCCCACTATAAAAGTGTATTATGCTTTAATCGCTTGTGTCGATACAGTAGTGGCTCGGGCACCAATGCTAATTATGAGTGCGACTGGTGCTTGCACCGAGAATATTATCATCAGGTAGATACGCGATATCCCTGTGAGAATTGATTTTCAAAAAACAGAAATCATTCTGATACTATTAAAACATAAAACTCAATCTGTGCAAACTCAAAAACGCGTGTTTAGTGTTAAAACTGCTTCGCCACTTTTTAAATTTACAGAATTTTGATATTATACTGATAACTATATCTTAAAACAATTTAAGGTCAGATGGAGATGTATAGTAGAGAATTTTATCTAAAAAAAATGAAGGTTTCCTATAATCAATTATCACTTTTATCAAGATCTTTAAAAGCCATTTATTTATTAGAGGAAAATGAAAAGCTAGAGAATACGAGAATTGGATATAATTATACTATATACTATTCCTATATGTTAAGTATAAATAAAAATAAATGGGTGGCTTTTTCGAACTGGGAAGTTCATGGCCTCACAACGTATCGTGTTACATTTCTAGATGAATTTTAGCATTCGAAAGTTTCCAGGGTAGGCTCATCATACCTACGCCTTTATTGAGACTCCCGATCTCGCAAGACTCACATCGGATTCGAAAAGAATCGGATCACGATGATGGGATCCGAACCCACGACCCGTCGAGCGGGATGCAGGTGGTATCCAATATTAACAGATCAAAAATGAATATTTCTCAACACTTTTGAAAAACACGCTCGAAATGTTTATAATTTTCTTTCCGAATTTCAGGCATAAAAAAAGCCTCTATTTCATGCACCTGTTGGGAGTACACAGTTTTAAATCTCTGATAATCGAATGAAATCAAGATGTTAAACTATATATTACAAACATTTTTAATTTTGGCGTCATTCAACCGGATATATATGTCTACCTATAATCAATCAAATTGTCTTTAATTTCTTCATAACGCCGGTCATCACTTTATCAATAGACGATTTCTTATCTGCAATTGCGCCGGATACATCGTGTACGTTAAAGTTTAATATCTTAATCATCATAACTAGTAATCAATATTTATTTATTCTGGGAACAAACTTCACAAGTCTAAGTTATCATGACCGTAAGCTAATCGTCGTCTTCCGGCCAGATCGGTCCGATTGAGTTTTAAGATCGAGATTTTAGATTCAAGCGTTTGCTCAATTTATATTATGAATTATCGGCTCTTGTGGTGGTGGTCGAAAGTAATCATATATAAAGCGCTGGCGACAACCCTCATCTGTAGCAGTACTTGGGCACGACTCAGCGTTCGGTTCACACGAATTCTTTGACTTAAGTTAATACTCTACGAGGTAAGTGTCTTTTTTAACACGTGCATATTCATAGAATCGTCAAGATTTTTCAATAAATTTTCCAAATTTTCCAAATTATTAAAAATTTTAACAATTGTAAAAATGTTGAAAATTTTATTTATATTAATTTTATATTATTTGTTGCGCAATATATTATTCTTTGTTTTTACGACTTAAATTTAGTCAATAATAATAATAATATGTATTTATTTCTGTTGGCAGACAAATTAATAAACCATGAAGACGTTGGTTGTATTCCTTGTAGCACTCATTGCTGCTACCCAGGCTGCTTCTGTCCTGGATCTTTTTATGGAAGAATGGCAGACCTTCAAGGTAAATATTTATAGATTTTTTCTACATAATATAAAAATCTATAAAGATATGTTGATTTACACTAATATAGTGTTCAATCTAGGGTGAAACACACATTTTTAGATTTTCTTCTTGACTGTAAATACAGATTTTTCACATTGCAAATCATTCTAAATGAGAAAAAAGCAAATTATGACTGTGTAACAAGGCATAACGATTTCATTTGTAAGTGATGAATAAAAACTTGATTTTGTTTTTCCAGGTTCAACATAGGAAAGGCTACAACGGTGACACTGAAGAAACGTTCAGGATGAAGATTTTTATGGAAAACAAACTCAAAATTGACAAGCATAATGCCAAATATGAAATGGGACTGGTTCCTTACAAACTAAAAATCAACCAATATGCTGATATGGTAAGAAATAATGCCAATTTACATCATCACATTGTACATTGAGAACATACACATAGTATATTGAGAAAAAATAAAATGTATTAGTAAATTATTAACGCAATCTCATTATCAATTATTAAATTGGAAAATAATTTTTTTTTCATATGCAAGATAAGAAGGGCTTGAAATTGAAGTAGCTTTAATAAAACAGATTTTTCGATACAGTGTGCGTAAAAGTAGTAGCTTAACGTAATTTTGTTTTTATTATTTATTATAAGCAAATTAGTGTCATTTGCTTTTTTGGCGCGAAATCTGGATTTGAATTGACTTTCGGGCCCCCTTAACGAAACTGAAAATGCTACTATTATATAGATATTACAATTTTTCTCTATTCGAAAGCAATATAAGCTAACAGCTATATTCTTTATTTTAGCTCGATGAGGAATTCGTCAACATTTTTACCGGATTCAACAAGACCAAACCAGGCACTCTCCGAAATTACCATCAGAAGTCAACCGGAGTCAAATTTATTGCACCAGTGCACGATGATCTAGCAAAACATGTCGACTGGAGAGAATTGGGCGCTGTTACTCCTGTCAAGAATCAGGGACCCTGCGGTTCCTGCTGGGCTTTCTCAGCGGTACGTAAACATCTTTTTGCTTCCATTGACAAATACTCATAACCCTGCTAAAAATAGTCTGTTAAAATCAATAAGATTTTCTATCGCATTGAATGGTAAGTCTTAATCGCCTTATTCGCATTAAAACTCAATTAAATTCTATCGAAAATATATATCGATTTTAATTGCTGTTTTTTTATCTATCCATTCTCAATATATTGAATAATTGAATGGAATTTAATTGAGTTTTAATGCGAATAAGGCGATTAAGACTTAGCATTCAATTAGATAGAAAATCTTATTCATTTTAATAGATTATTTTTAGCAGGGAAGAGATAAGAAAGTCGTGCGTATACTAATAATACTTTTCTGCCGTGAAATAAATAAAAGATCTATTTAATATTTTAATTTCAGTATTAGCGATTGTTTTTAAGTTTTATTTCTACTGACGATTTATCAGTTGCAACACAAGATAAAAAAATTTAAACAATTAATTATGGTCTTTACAGACCGGTGCCCTGGAAGCTCAACATTTCAGAAAAACCGGCAAGCTCATCTCCCTCAGCGAACAGAATCTCATTGATTGTTCCGGCGACTACGGCAACAACGGTTGCTACGGTGGTCTCATGGACGACGCTTTCAACTACATCAAGGACAACGGGGGTATAGACACCGAGTCTAGCTACCCCTACGAGGCTAGATTATCCGAATGCCGCTACAACGCCAGTAACAGCGCTGCCCAAGTTGTCGGTCTCGTTGACATCCCTGAGGGTGATGAATACAGTCTTAAATCTGTCGTTGCCACCGTTGGTCCAGTTTCCGTTGGTATTGACGCTTCACCTGGTACCTTCCGATTCTACTCTGAAGGTGCGTGTTACTATTAATATATTTTGCAAACAAAAATTATAATCGTTTGCCATAAAGAGACAGTTAAGTAACTAACGAATCCGTATTTTCTCATTGAAGGAGTTTACTACGATGCCGAGTGCTCGTCGACCAGACTAAACCATGGAGTCCTTGTTGTCGGTTACGGCACGACCGATGACGGACAGGACTACTGGCTCGTCAAGAACAGCTGGAGCGAGACCTTTGGAGCCAAAGGATACATCAAGATGGCTCGGAACAAGGAAAACCATTGTGGTATTGCCAGTCTTGCTAGTTATCCTCTCGTTTAGAAAATTTATATACAATCAGAGACGACTAACACTCGTGCTCATCAAAAATCATTTTTTATATGAATTTCGCACTGTTATATTTGGTATTCTAGAAAAGTATAAGTGTGAACCCATTTGCGTCATCTTTATTATTATACCATAAAGCATGCGCATGAGTTTTTAATTCCATTCGTTTTAATTAGCGATGAAAAAAATGCTCAAAGTGTGTTCTGTTTATATCATGAGAGATTTTTACCGTGTGAAATAAAAAAAAGTTATAAATTTGTAAATTTTTATTTTTGATTTATTGTAAACCCTTAAACAATAGAATAACAAAACTATTATACTATACAATAATGTGTACTTTATTCTGGTCACTCTTCTTGCTTCTTTTTTTATTTCCTTTTCGCGTGCTCCCCTTATTATGCGTTTCTTTTATAAAGAGAAACTATTATAGTTGAAAATTAATTTTAACAATGTATTTTGCTTTGAAATTATGTATATGTACTCCTAAACTTGACAATCAAATCCAATCGGGGCGCAATCTTTTACTGCAGTTCATCCGGTAAATTAATACGCTTATTTAGGGTTCGCGAATATTCCGGAGATATCATATCAACAGCAATGAGAATTCAGTGAACGTCAAAATATATAACTATATGTATATAGATGGATACATGATGCGCATAAAATCTTGTAAAAGTAAAAATTGGGTATAAAAATAAAATATAAACATTTTGTTGTCAAAATAAAATATATAATGTTGATATTTAATCAAAACAATATATAGCTCTACTGCAATCAGATTCCTATTTATATTCTACTTCGTATTAAAATGTTTATCAGGATGAATTCATTTATATATTATACATTTAAGAACTGTTAAGTTATTAGTGAAAATTTATAAAATCAGATGCAAACATCGCAGACGATTTAAAAAAAAAGTCTGTTTATTTTCTCGTTTCAAAAATACTTTTCAGCTTGTACGGATAATAATAAAAATCAAGGCTTTTGCAATATAATTCTATATGACAATACATTCGCTCTCGAATCTTCCATAAAGTGGTTCAAAAATGAGTCACATCGAGTTTATCATGTAGCTACAAAATCCGCGAAAACTATATATTTATAAATTGTTCACTTATCTCAGCCGGACACACGATTGTTTAATTAAAATATACATACATACATACACGTTTCCGGCCGATAAGCTGCAGAAAGCTTTTTCAGAACTGTAACCCTATATGAATCAAAGGACTGGAGGAGAGGTCGAAGAAGAGTCAAATCTCACGATATGGGAAGGAGTAGTCCCCACCAAGTGTCCATGGCTGTTGCCCGTTGCGAATATCCGAGGGAATAAAAAGCCTCCGCTGGTTTTCGGAGCCGCTCAATAGCCTATTCGGCTTCGTCAAGTTATAGTTTGCACGAATTATTTAATTTTTTAATCTGCAATTATTTCAATTTTTAAAAAGTTCAAAATGAAGCCAGTCATCGGATTGTTTCTATTGACGTTTATAATCGCGGCCAATTCGATATCGATGTACCAGACATTGCTCGCGGAATGGGAGACATTCAAGGTATATGTGCAATAAAATATATCTAATACTTTAACAGTGAATTTAAAATTAAAAAAAAAAAAAACATTCAAAATTCAGGTGACGTACAACAAGAAATACAGTACGACTGTAGAAGACAAGATGCGTTTCGCAATTTTCCTCGACAATCGGAATAAGATCGCGAAGCACAATCGGGACTTCGAGATGGGACTGGTCACCTTTTCTCTAGCTCTCAACCAATTCGGCGACATGGTAATGTATTATACTCTGTTAATATAAATTTTCTAAAATCAAATAATTCCACGTAATAATATATATTTTATCAACCCGATTTGTCTTCTTGAATATGTTAGACGCGTTCCGAGTTCGCCAGTAAAATGAACGGTTTCAATCGAACTGCTCGAGCGGATCAGGCCTCGTACAATGCCGAGGAAAAATCGGATGAGGGTGCGAGCTTTGTCGAACCGGCCAACGTCGAACTACCAGACGAAGTCGACTGGAGAAAACAGGGAGCGGTCACACCGATCAAGAATCAGGGCGAGTGCGGCTCTTGCTGGGCTTTCTCTGCTGTAAGTATATTATACTTTTGGTAAATTGAAAAATCGTCAAAGAATTTTTTTTTAATTATACAAATTTTTTATTTTGAGTGCAGCGTAAATTCAATTATATATCCGTAAAATCCGATGCGCGAAAAAAATGCACTTTCGGGGGTCCCAGAATCTTGAAAAACGTTTTTTCGGCACATAAACGTTTTTTTATGTAAAACAAAAAAGTGACTTTACTCTGCAGATCGTAACTTTGCACCTTAAAGTCGAAAAATATTTTTCATAAAAGAAAATAAAAGTAAAAGAGTAGTGTAGACCTTCAATTAAAAAAAAAATCATGAAAAATGGATGTTCCGGTGCAAAGTTACGAGCAATTGTAATAAATAGTAAAAACTAGTCTCGAAAATCTCGGATTGTGCAAAAAATAAAAAATCCGACGTTTTCATTCTACTATTTCAACTGCTTCATACCTTTGCACCGGGTATGTTTCGACTTTCAGGTGCAAATTTATAAGCCACCATATAATATTGCCAAAAAAATGTTCTACGGTCAATTAATTTATTAGCAATAATTACAAAACAAGACAAAAAATACATTCGTATGTTGAAACGTCTCTCATATAAAATTAATCTCATCTCAGACTGGATCTCTAGAAGGCCAGCATTTCCGTCACAACGGCAGCCTCATCTCCTTGAGCGAGCAAAATCTGGTAGATTGTTCGGGTAGATTCGGTAACGACGGCTGCGACGGTGGCCTCATGAACAACGCCTTTACCTATGTCAAGGTCAACAAGGGCCTCGACTCGGAAAAAAGCTATCCCTACGAGGCAGAGGACGATCGTTGCCGATACAATCCGAGAAACAGTGCTGCCGACGATGCCGGTTACGTCAATATACCCAGCGGCAGCGAGACTAAACTTCAGGCGGCTGTGGCGACTGTTGGACCGATTTCGGTTGCTATCGATGCCGATAGCGATAGCTTCATGTTTTACCATAGCGGTGAGTGGATATGTTTTTTGTTATTAGCTTTTGTCTACAATTTATTCAACATATTTTCGTGTGAATAATATAGGTGTGTACTACGAACCTGACTGCTCAACAATAGATCTGGATCACGGTGTTCTGGCGATCGGTTATGGCACCGATAGTAAGACTGGCAAACAGTTCTGGCTTGTCAAGAACAGCTGGGGTCAGGACTGGGGTGAGAAGGGCTATATTCGCATGTCCCGCAATCGACACAACAATTGCGGAATCGCAACTGCTGCCAGCTATCCACTTGTAAAATAGTACAATCTTATACTATTTTACTAATTTTTTTCTTTGTAATACGCAATATTTTTTATCTATTGAATTATTATATCCTCTGATTTATTATATACTTTTATACTCTTATTGTACTCTTTTTTACTTTTTATAATCGATATTATATGTGCCATTCTTTAAGTTTATGCTTTTTACTTTTATAATAAACAAATGAATAAACAAATTCAGCAGATTTTCCAATTCAATTTCCGCGCGCTTATGAGAACGCGCAACCGTGCGCATGCGCATCGCGCGCAAACAAAATCACTAGATAAACTCGCGGCCATATTGCTTCTGTATAGTGACAATAACACAAATGGCGTCCTACGATGGCGACAACCAGTTGATAATCTCTAGTGCTCGCGGCCATAATGTAAAACAAGGATCGATTTGACGTTTTGTCCGTGTGTTGATTTCGTTTTCTCTCCAACCCGCCAAAAACTCATGCATTTACCAACAATTAGAACGTGTCGATAGCACGATAAAATTATATTTTTTTTATGAAAATTTGCGACGCACTCATCGAAAAAAAACTGCCAAGATGACGACCGCATTCTACTTGGAGCATTATTTGGACAGTGAGTATACATTACCGCTATGAAAAAATGTAAACAATCTGTCCGTGTTGCTCCAGTTTGCCTTGTTTACAATATCGTTGAGTTATGACGTAGATTGAATGAGAGTTGAAGAGGTTTTTAAAGAGAAAAAGCGATGAATTGGGAGAATTTCGTGGCAATTCATGCGTCTACCATATGTCCCTAACCTTTTGCTATATGGGAGGGATGTTGCGTCTTTTGGTTTACAAGGACTTGAGTTGCATCTTATGACCATTTAAGGAATTCGATAGGAATTTAATGAATTTTCTTTGATAGACGTTGACATTGTATCGGTGGATGTAAATAATGGGTTGTTTAGAGTTTCGAAAATAAACATGAATAAGAATAATGCAACAACATAATAAACTTGTTAAACAGTCAGTTAAATAATGAATCTATGATATTTATTTTGGTCTACGTAATCTTTTATAAAAGAACAATGAAAACTTTAATAATTGTCAGCTGATTACTAACACAGTTGTTCACTATTCAAGGTTTGGAGCATCTTCCTACCGAGCTGCGGAGAAATTTCAATCTAATGCGTGATCTTGATACAAGAGCGCAATTGTTGATGAAAGATATTGACAAATTAGCTGACGAGTATTTGAAAAACATAAAGAAAGAACCTACAGACCAGAAGAATGAAAAGTTGACTCGTATACAAAATCTTTTTAATAAAGCAAAAGAATATGGTGACGATAAGGTCCAGTTGGCCATACAGACTTATGAGCTTGTTGACAAACACATACGAAGGCTAGACTCGGACCTGATGAGGTTTGAGGCAGAGATTCAGGACAAAGCAATTAGCAGTAACAGAGCACAAGAAGAGAGCGGAGCTACCAAAAAGGGTAGGAAAAAGCTCAAAGAGAAAGAGAAGAGAAAGAAAGGTAATTTTTTACAGCATTCAACGACTTTCTATTAATGCAAAATAATTTCTAACGCGTTTTTATTAGCAGGCACTGCAAGCAGTGAAGATGAAGCTAAGGGAGCAAGGAAAAAGCAGAAGAAAGGCGGTTCTATTGTGTCAGCAGCAGTGGCTGGTGCAGCAGGTAGTGGATCCCAAGGAGAATCTAGCACACTTAGCCATCCAGCAGATGTTTTGGACATGCCAGTAGACCCAAATGAACCTACCTACTGCGTGTGTAATCAAGTTTCGTATGGCGAAATGATTGGTTGTGATAATCCTGATGTAAGTATACAATGTTTAAACATTTTCAAATTAAAAAGCAAAAATAAGGTACAAAAAAACTAATATCATCATATGTTTGCAGTGTGGTATTGAATGGTTCCATTTTGCATGTGTTGGGCTGACAACAAAACCAAAGGGAAAATGGTTCTGTCCAAAGTGTACTCAAGATCGCAAAAAGAAATAAAAGTAAAGCAATGTCAAATCTTTGTAATGAAGGTTTGGACCGTCCTAAATTCAAACTTGATAATGAACTTCGTGATCATTAACATTCTATGTTCATTGAACAACAAAGAAAGTATTGCTGTAAATCATTAGATAAATTGATTCAAAAAAATTACAGCGATTAGACTTATTAAGGTGAGATATTTTGGAACTGGCTTCTCTCTCCTTGCATAATAATGATGATCTCTATTGAGAAGAAATTTTATCGTTTTCATTTTATTATTGAAAGACATCCTTTGTTGCCTTTTGCATATATTTTATAGGCCAATTTCAAGGTGTCAACGTCGACTATTTTTAAGCCTAATCGTCGAATGACAATTACGTAATTGTCGCTATTTTAGATTTTTGAATGTTTTATATTTTATGGCCTTGTTAATTTGTTAATTTGTACAGTGCGG
>UCOJ01001679.1:0-23863 GCA_900474305.1 Cecidostiba fungosa
CACCTACCCCACGCTTATCTAGTTTAATAATAAAATACGTCGGCACATCGGAGAAAGGCAGAATGCTTAAACCCGCTTACCCTTCGTTTAGCGAGTTTAATAATAAAATACGTCGGCACATCGGAGGAAGCGGAGCGACTGCGAGCAACTCATCTAAAACCAAAATAATTAATCCCACCTACCCCACGGTTAGCCTATTTAATAACAAAATAGGTTAACACACCGGATGTAGGCGAGCGACTGCGAGTACTTAATCTAAAACGAAAATCACTGAAACTAACTATCCCAAGCGTAGCAAGTTTAATAATAAAATTAATCGGCACATCGGAGGAAAGCAAGCGACCGCGAGCAACTAATATAAAACCAAAATGCTTAAAACCACCTACCATTCGGGTAGCAAATTAAATAATAAAATACGTCGGCACATCGGAAGAATGCGAGCGACTGTGAGCAACTAATCGAAAACCAAAATACTTAAACCCACCTACCTCACGGTTAGCCTATTTAATGACAAAATAGGTTAGCCCACCGTAGGTAGGCGAGCGACCGCGAGTACTTAATCTAAAACCAAAATGCTTAAACCCACCTAACCAACTGTTAGCCTATTTAATAACAAAATAGGTTAGCCGACCGGATGTAGGCGAGCGACTGCGAGTACTTAATCTAAAATCAAAATGCTTAAACCCTGCTACCCTACGCTTAGCGTTTTTATAATAAAGTAGGTCACCCCATCGTAGGTAGGTAAGAGACTGCTATCAACAATTCTAAAACCAGAATGCTAAAACCCACCTACCCCACGCTTAGCTAGTTTAATAATAAAATACGTCGGCGCATCAGAGGAAGGCGAGCGACTGTGAGCAACTAATCGCAAACCAAAATACTTAAACACACCTACCTCACGGTTAGCCTATTTAATAACAAAATAGGTTAGCCCAGCGGAGGTAGGCGAGCGACTGCGAGTACTTAATCTAAAATCAAAATGCTTAAACCCTGCTACCCTACGCTTAGCGTGTTTGATAATAAAGTAGGTCAGCCCATCGTAGATAGGTGAGAGACTGCTATCAACAATTCTAAAACCAGTATGCCAAAACCCACCTATCTCACGTTTAGCTAGTTTAATAATAAAATACGTCGGCACATCGGAGGAAGGCGAGCGAATGCGTGCAACTAATCGAAAACCAAAATACTTAAACCCACCTACCCCACGGTTAGCCCATTTAATAACAAAATAGGTTAGCCCATCGGAGATAGGCGAGCGACATCGAGCATCTAATCTAAAACTAAAATGCTTAAACTCTCCTACCTCATGGTTAGCCTATTGAATAACAAAATACCCCTCGTTTAGCGAGTTTAACAATAAAATACGTCGGCACATTTAATAACAAAATAGGTCAGCCCATCGGGGGAAGGCAAGCGAAAGCGAGCAACTAATCTAAAACTAAAATGCTTAAACCCACCTACCCCACGGTTAGCCTATTTAATAACAAAATGGGTTAGCCCACCGGATGTGATTGTTATTAAATTTAATGTAGTTGCCAGTACATTAATGTAAATGTAAATTAAATTTAAATGAAAGGTAATGTAAATGTGCATTAAATCAAATTAATGTACTTGCTCGAAATTTGCTTCCATTACCATGACATTAACATTTATTTGGAGACATTAACATTCATGTACAAATTTTGAAATGTAAAGAGTAGCATGAATTTTCATGCATTTTTCAAGCAAAATTAAAGTGCATGTACATTAAATGTAATTTAAAATACGATTTAATGTCAAATGTACATTAAATGTAATTTAAAATACAATTTAATATCAAATGTACATGAAATTTGATGTAATTATCAATAAATTTAATGTTTACATGTAACTGAAATTTAATAAACGTTCATTAAATCGATTTAATGTACCTGCCTGAAATCAGCTTCCAGTACATTGCATTAATATTAAGGTATTTTTAACAGTCTACATGTTATACTTGCTGCAAAAAAGTCGAGTTAATAATACATCGATAATCCGATCATCCGTCTCGAAACTTTTATATCCTCAAGACAGAGTCAGAAGCGACAAAGAGTAAAACTGTAAATCGATCCCGTGCGCAAAGTCGGAGAAGATATAGCTTGTTCAAAGGACACACTTAATCGACTCATTTAATTGTTAATTTAACCTTGCGATTAACCAACTTCCCCCGTGGGTCTGAAATTAGCGCAGCGCTACAGCCTGGAAATCTCATCATCTCGGCCAGTAAACTCTCTTCTCTTCTCTCGCTCACCTTGTACATCCCGCAGCCATTTAATTACCGACCCGGACTTCGCGATCGCATTTCTCTTCGCCACCTTCGCACTTTTGCCTCTAAGCCCCCGACGTTTACGGAACGACTCGACCTTATTAAGCTGGATGTACTAATTAGTGGCACCGATTCCATCGCATCGATATTCGCAACTTTGAACCTTTTAGTAATTCAACGGGCAAAAGTAACGCGTGGGGTAAAAAAAAACACACGTTTGACGCAGAGCGACTCTTTCATTAATTAAATTTTCCAAGTAAACTCAGTTTTTATACATAAATATTTGCAGTAGCTATTGAGTAATGCATTTCAATAGTAATTATTGACACATATTTAAAAAATAGCCCAGTGTGTACTGTTTACAAACTAATTAATTTATCAAAACTTGCACGAAGATTGATGTAAATTTGTAAACAAATGAAACAAATAAATTTTTTCAATGAATGTATTATACATTGGAATAATTAATTGATTTGGAGCGAACTGCCGATTTGCAAACAACATTATAAATCACTAATTAGAAGCGTTTAAATATCCCCACTCGGAGTAAAACTTATCTTCGAGTATAGTCTCATTTCTGCTCGACATTACGTATCTTGTACATAGGGATAGACGCTTATATCATAAATGTATCAGCATAAATAATTTTATCAGTAAAAAATATAATTGTCACTACTTTCTTTGACATAGTTTGCAGCTATTTTAATAACCAATATTTGAATCAATTATATCACTATAAAAATTTTGGCTAACAATAAAAACAAATTTATACTTGCTAAACTTTTACCTTCTAGGAAAGCTTTTATTTTAGAGATGTATCTTTCCATCCAAACACACAACTATACCCCGTTTATTTTTCATCCCCCGCCAGTTTCGCTGACGTCGAGGCTCGAGCGTTGGCTTAATTTCGTCCGGATATAGGTACGTGTAGTATGTAAATAGCCGGAAGAGCGCGAGAGAGAACAAACGTCCACGACGAGAGAGGGTCAGCCGAGTTCAAAGTTGCTCCGCGCATACGTATACATACATTCGAGAAGCAGTGCAAAAAAGTACGGAATATCGATGAAATAACGAGCACATGCATAACGGCCCTCAGCCGAGATCTCGGCCACGAGATATAAAGCGACGACGATCTTGAGTATAACCGGGCTAAGGTATGGGCTTTATAAGCATGTGATATAGAGGCTTTGTATCGTGGGCCGAGGAAAGTGGCCTTTTCCTATTATATGCAAAATTATCGTTAATCAGCTGCTGATGGTTAAGCGGAATTTTATACACAGCTCTACACTGAGATTACAATGTGTTTGCTTTGAAAAATAGAAGATAAAAATGATGAAATCCGAACATTCAGCGATGCAAACGACAAGTTAAAGCCGCAGCGAAAAAGGGATAAACTCTAGTATAGGCGATATCGGAAATATCCCGGGCGAATATAACGAAAAGCAGAGACGCTGACAAAAACAAACGAGCACGGCGCGTATAAGCGCGAGCACGAAATCCTCATCGCGGACGATAAATTCAAGGATCTATACGTCGGGAGAGAGAGAGCCGCGTCTTATATATATATCTGCAGGACGTATATTGCAGCAGCGAACCTCTTGTGTACTCTAGCTCCCGATTCTACCACGCTCTCGGGCTCTTTTTTGGCGTATCGCGATATGTTTGCGCACTGGTCGCGTGTGCGCTCGGAGTTTGAGGGATAAATTAATACTCGGGAGTGAATGTTTGTTTTCGATTTTATTATATCAACTGATTAGAATATGGGGGTTGGAAAATTTGTTTAACGATTTGTTAGCTGTAGTTGTGCCTTGCAGATAAGTTTTGAATATTTGTGTTAGTCGAAAATGGTTAATTTATAAAATATTTCAAATTTGGCGCGCAAACGTCGCGAAAGCTTCGTAATAAAAAAACAATGAAATCTTATTGAAAAAAATCGGAAAACTACAAAAACATAAAATCAACGAAATCTTCTCTTTCCACAAGAGTGCACGCCTCATTTTCACTTTCAGCCAGTTGAACTCGCGCCCCACTATATCTTTTTCATTTTCCTCTGATTTTCCTGAAATCTTCTGCAGTGAAGTTCATACGTCGAAAAAAAACAAATAAAGCACACCACGCGCGGGGGTGGCAATAGCTCCGTGGGTTTGAGGAAAAGCTCGCGAGGTGGTGGTTGCCGAAATGGAAAGAGGAAAAAGAGAAAAAGTGGCGAGTGCAGCACGAGCGCGCGGCCTATATTTCGACGCCCTCTTGAAATTCGAATCACGCGAGTGCCGATGTTCCACTATTTTCTCCCTCTCTATATATATTTTCTTCACCTTATTCTCTTTTCTTTTTATTCAGTGGTTAGCCTGAGGTATCAGTGGTTATCCGTAACCAAGTCTGATTTGAAAAATAACTCTTGCGAATTTAAAGACTCTTACCTCATTACCCGCGATTTTCCCACAGCAGGCGAGCGTCTGTATATATAGTAGATTTCGAAAAGCTGCGCCAAACGAATCGAGCTCCTCTTCTATATAGACGAATTCCAGAACGACTCAGCCGTCTCTTCCGCTTCCCGGGCAAAATTCGAATTTCGCGCTCGCTCGACTTTGGCTCAGGATTTCAGACTCGCGGATACGTGAATTTCGCGTGTAATCAGCTATATAGCTCTTGGAAGTAGGCTAGTAGAAACTACTTTTGCCCCGTGTGTTTCGACTGAGACTTTTCTTCGAAGTTCCTTATTTATTCATATCTTATTTTTTCAGTATTATACACGTTTCAGAAGCAAAGCTCGGAAATTCTAAAATTTGGTTCACCCTGATTTTTCAGTAAAAATTCATACGTTATCACCCCATTCGCATGCGCCGCCGGAACATCTTCCGTAAAATCTCTCGGAGGTGGCCATCAGAGGCGAAATTAGAACCTGGCGCAGGTGGTTCTTCGCATACGCTTTTTTTCAGCCCCTATCGAGCAAGTGCCAGAAGTAGGAGAGAGAAAGTATATGTATATAGGTAGTCGAAGTATAACGTTATCGGCCGACGTCGGCGTTTTGAAATTTAAATGATTCTCACGGCGACCTCGTGAAATATTCAAATGATAGATAAAGGCTGCAGGGATAATATTGGGAATATCGAGGGAGATAAGTCATGGCTCTCCGCGCTCATATAATGCTATATGATTCTCTATGATAATACGGACTGAGGTCGATAAATTCAACGGGTTCCTTCGGAGTTTGCCAAATAAAGTGGATGGACTACTAGCACTTGCAGAGTGTGTATTGTATACTTATTTGGCATATTTTGCTTCCTTGAAAACCCATTTTTTTAAAAATACGTGTTTAGAAACGTACTTTTTCAGGTTTTTGGAATAAAAATACATATTTATTCTTTATACATACAAATCTCAGCTTCTATACGGTAGATTAATTTGTTGTAGGTAATTAATTTTTTTTGTTTTCCTTGCGTAAGAAATGGGATCAAAATCTTGTTTTAGACTTCATTAGAAAAGAACTTTTTTTGTAATTTTGTATATAATTGGAGACAAAAACTGTTCATCATAGAGTCCTTTCATGCATTACATCCTACAAAAAATCAGCCACTGAAAAAAATTTGATTTTTTGTACACACTACGATACAATATAACAAGAGTAATAAGCTTCCAATTAAGTCGAAATTTCACAAAAATAAAGTAACTTTTCATGAGCGTAATAATTTGAATAAGCCGTTTGCCCAATTCACAGAAATTTTAAACCTAGGTATGGTATATAGGCTTATTCACCTTTAATTGTTTGATTTTATAACCAGTATTTTTTTACTTACTTGCTGTTTAATAGATGATAATCGATAGTAACTGCTGTAATTCTTACCTGAAACGAAAAAAAGTTGAGTTTATTTTTCTAAGAACTATATATAATGAAATGTAATATTATTCCTATTAAAATTCAAAAAAGCATCCAATCAGTTTTCCAATCACCGAAAGCCTACAAAAACTCAGAACAATCGGGTCTAACGAACAATCAGGAAGACAACGCGCGGACTAGAAGGAAAAATCATCCACGACTGCATCAGAAAATGGAAAAGCGTCTCGTATATTTGATGGAAACGCGTCGATCGCTTCCACATCGTGGCTCCCAGGGGTCGTATGAAATCAAAATCGAGGCGGCAGCAAGAAAAGAGCGGCCTGGGGAGATAGCCCCCGCGGAGTTTTACATCCAGGTATATAGGATATATCGCGAGGAAGCGTCTATTTAGAAACTTTTTTAAATCCCGATAATAATATTCTGCGCTTGTTTACGCGCTCTTCAAAATATGCATCTCGACGATGATGTCGTTTCCGTGCAGTACACTAAAGTCGTTCCCGTACATATCGTCGGAAAAAAATTGTGTGACTATGTATGAGATGAAAAAAAATGCTGCAGATGGTCCGTTCAATTTTTTTGCTCCTACATTCACGTGCATGGAAATTAACAAACAGAGATAAAACCGAGAGGAATTTGTAAATAGCAGCACGTGTATACGCATGAGTGATATTCGTGTATGTTGTGCAGGTTTTTTCAGGCCATTCATCTTTTCTCAATGTATTACAAACAGGGCGCAGAAATGACTGATTGGACAGGACAGGACTGGTAAAAAAAACTGCATCGATGCGTCTCTGCATATGCTCCGAAAGATCCGATGCGTACAGTTGGGGTAGAAAGTTGGGAATGAATTATTTCGTTTGATGATATAATAGCAATTCGAGATGCTACTTATTTTTTAATCATTAAAGAAATAGAAAATATCATTAACCACAATACGAATTATGGTATAAAACATTTGAGCGGGAAATTCAAACGTATTATATTGTGAGGTTATGTTCGCAATCGAGTGACAATAATTTTAACATAATCCTCTCAATCGATATTCCACAAGCATCAGATAACAAAGAAACCCATAACAGAGAACTCAGGAAGCAGCATCACCCTCACCGAATTTTCCCGGAAACAACCGCCGTCTGGAAGAAAGTCGTTCGACCCGATCACACCATCGCCACTATCCTATACATGGTATAAAGTGCATCTCGCCTTTTGCGCTCTACTGTACGAACGACGGCTCTCGGACGAAACAATTTTCCGCAGCTCGAAGTAAAAGAAAAGCGACGAGAGAACAACGCTCTCTTCCCGGGATGTGGGAAACGACGCGGATCATCATACGGCGAATGCTTTCTCGCGCGTCCATTTTCCTTTGGCCGCCATTTCGTGCGCGCGCGCGATCGGAAAATTTCACGGAGGAGCGAATTGTTTTAGCTTTTATTGTTATGCAGTATAATTACGCTCTTTTACGCAGGAGAATTGATAGCCGGTACGATAATAATGTTTTTACGAGATAAGCGTGGGCGTAAATAATTTCATTGATGACCTGTTCGCGCCTGCAAAATAATTTCAAATTTTTACGCTCATTCGTAACGCTCGAATTTACGAGAGGCGAAATGACAATTTCGG
Source organism: Cecidostiba fungosa (assembly GCA_900474305.1). Taxonomy (NCBI): domain Eukaryota; kingdom Metazoa; phylum Arthropoda; class Insecta; order Hymenoptera; family Pteromalidae; genus Cecidostiba; species Cecidostiba fungosa. The sequence continues at coordinate 7,746 of UCOJ01001679.1, forward strand.
TTGAAACTTTTGCGCCTCGAGTATATAATATGTGAACGTAAAACTGATTGGAATAAACAGAAATGTTTGACGTAGCAGCGCGTCTCTGAAAGTCGCGCGACGTTATAATTCTCGTGATATTCGTGCGTTATTATATTGCTATTAATCAAGCTGTATAAACTGTGGGAGGGAGAAAGCTCTCGCGTTGACCAATAAATGCATCACGCTGTAATTGAGAAATGCGTGCGAGTAATTGCTGCCTTGGTGTTGCGGAAATCGCCGGTTATAATTGAGAGATTGATTGGCTGATTATTGAACATTTCATTAAAGAGCACGACGATACACTCTGCATTATATTTTTATACAATCACGCGACAACAAAGATTTTAATTTGTCTCAATTGATTTTTTAATTATCGAGCGAAAGCTTTTAAAAAATAATAGCGCTATTAGCCGTATAGTTATATTTTTAAAGAAAAATACACTCGCTCTCCTGATTCACGTTATTACACCGTAAGGTTAATCAGGCCCTTAAAAGAAAAGCACACACAGCCTCTCCTCTCGTCGTCGTCGAGAGAGCTCGGTTGGCAATTTATCGTCGTAATTGAGAGATGCGTACGAGTAATAATCGTTCGGCCTCGGAAAATCGCCCCATGGCGAAATCGAGCTAGAACACACCGCTAGATGGCGCTCGGCTCCATATACGCGTACCTATATAAGAGTGCTACACAGCTAGTATACAGCGCCGATGCGAAACTTCCCCCTCCCCATTCTGACCGCATTCTCCATTATCATAAAACGCCGGGCGCGGGATAAAAGTTTATTGCCGTCATATGTACACGCAAGCCGCACGGAAATTGAGGTTTACAGAAGCTGTAACTTTACAGCGGATGAGATGCTCAGCGGGAGAACGTTTATAACCTCCTCGCGCGCTCTCTTTCGATCCGGCTACTCTCTGGCTTCTTCTTCTTCTTCTTCTTTGCGCTGCTGCAGTCTTGCTCTCGTTGTTTTTTTTTAGGTACAGAAGCGTGAGCGGATTTTTTTTTCTCTTTGGAAGAGAGCAGCGTGTGTGTGTCGAGAGAAGAGAGAAATATACTTTCTTATAACGGTCTCTCTCGAGGCGCTTTTTTCGAAATATATTCAGTGCACCGGTGATGCTTTACGAGATCGCGGAATGAAAAAAAGTAAGGAGCTTTTATACGTCACTTTTTATGCATGATAAACTTCTTTATTACTGACGACGCTTGAATCTTTAGACTCGATTTTTTAATTACGAAAAAGAGTCTTACGAGCCATCTGCTCTTTTTATAATCCAAACACGCACAAAATGAAGACTTATATTCAAAAGCACAAAAATCGGCACTGAAAAAAAGTATATCTCGAGCCCATAAAACGCAATGAAGCGTAAAAAGATGCGATAACGAGCGCAAGCTTGCCGGCCACCGAAAAAGAAACCTCTCGCTCGGGCCTAATCGCATCTCTCGTCGAGTGCCTACTTTTCACTCTTCATGGATTGCTGCACCAAGAGATCGGCCCTTATATAATTCCGGCGCCATATGCGCGCTTATTCCCTCCTCGCGACAACATCTGTGTTGACGCAACAATGGTCGGGGCACCCAAGTGGCCCCCGATGCAGCTATATGTATATGTATACTTGACTGCGCAAGTGTCGACGTTAAACGCGGCGTCATTGTCTGGAAGGCTGAGTCGTTGTTGTATATATATCAAGACGGAATTGAACGTTATTTGCGTTATTATTATGTATAGTCTTCATCTCGGAGTTTGTTTTTGCTTGCTGATTGCCAATGTTTTTTTATAGTTTCACCTTTTTGATATGCTCATTGAGTTTCCGCGAAATATACATTTATACTCATGATTGCGGTGAATTATTGATGCTCTTGAAACTTGGAGTCTCATGTATAAATTCAAGGGACATATGCAGCCGTGAGCGTTAAAAAAGTATTATTGAACTCGAGTGTTTCACTCCTCCGCAGCGCACAATGCATTTATAACTTCGATTTCAGCTCACTTATTATTTATCATTTTCGCTCCATTGTCCGGCCCCTTTTGTATATAGTCGATGACGAGTCCTTGTGTTTAGTACAACAACGTCCATAACTACATTAGCCCGGCCAATTTCACCCCTCCCGGAACCACCGAACCACGACGACTAGACTCTTTGAAGGTTAATGTTCACTCCTTGCTTCGATTTATATTAATGCACTAAAGTGTATCTGATTTAGGATCGAGAGCTTGTACGCAGTGTTATGTGTTAGAAACGTTATATATAGTAGTATTGTCTAGTTTCCGATACGGTCTGCTTCACGTCGCGCTTTGTACCCCCTACTGAAACGTAGCATTTCTATAGAGATTTATGGGGAGTTTAATACTTGGCTTATTTTTTTTAAGAAATTGATATTATCGAACGTTTGAAAATATATACAACTTTTAATTAAAATTATTGATTGCAGTAAAAATATTCCTTGGTATAACAGTTAAACTTATATATAGCAATTACCTTAGACTTCACTTCTGCTCCGCGTATTCTTATAATTAGTACAATGCATAAAATTACATATTTAATTTAAATTACATGCATGAGTGAAAAACGAGTTGATTAGATATCGAGCTTTTTATGGAGAGTGAATATAATTATAAAACTCCAATAAACGTAATTAACTAACGATGATATGAAATCAGAAAAAAGTGGTACGTAAAAATACGGGTACTCTCTCATTTCGAGAATCAAATATCGCAACTCGTACACTGTATTTTTTTTAAATTGGATTTATTAATTAAGACGTACCTCCTTGGCAAACGCATATATTTAACACAAAAAGAAGTTATTAATGCGTATATATTATCAAGCATTTTTCCCGCAATTGAAAAGCAGTTAAAATAAATAGCTCGCGTATACGAGCAATCATAAATTTAACGACCGCCACATATTTTTACAGCCACCAACATAATTACAAGAAATAAATACAACACAGTATAGCCGGACTGTTTACATCCCCGCATTTCTCGTCACACTAAAAGCTGCATCGGAAGCCCCGAATCGATTATCTACGGCTCACCCAAACAAGCCCCCATATATGCATCCTAGTAATATTCCGAGCCACGTGTGCACGCGCCGCTCGATTAGCGGAGATTTCACGGGCTATCGGGAGAAAAAGCAACGCTACTTACTTCCGGTGGCAGCTATTCATCTCCGAATATATATTTCTCGCGCAGATGTGCTCAAGAGTCCGGCACATATGTGGGGCACATAGGACGAGTAAAAATTCAAATTTAAAATAAAGTATAATATAATCACAAAGCAACGTCATTGTAAATCTGATTTCCCGTCTCGCGCAGCATTTCGCTGTCACAGCTGATTAACTTAGACGACATAAGGCTGCTACAATGCAGATTCACCCTTACACACACAGCACCAGCAGCGCGCACATATCGAGAGCGAGAAGCTCGCTTGGTCGCGCGTTAATTCAATTCCACGCTAATTAAGAGAGGCGCGAGCGGCTCCTTCGCTCATTCAATTTGAATATGCTGGCAGAGCCAAGAGTGTACACGTGTGTGTAGTGCGGCTGGACTCGGCGCTTTTGAGGCTACTGGACGCTATAGTGGCTGCTTTCTGCCTTTTGTGTCTACTTTTTGAGGTTTTCGACATTTTAAATGCGAGCGGAATGTAATTTTTGAAATAGCTTTTTAACTTTTTGACAGCTTGAGGCCGCGTTTACATGGAGTCTGGCAAGATCTCCGGGAGATTTGAATTAAATGTCGGAAGCATAAAAAAATCATTATTATAAATGTTGTGATTCACTTTATGCATAGATATTGTAATATTTACATAAATAATCATATTTTAACAAAATCGAATTATAATTTTTTTTTCGAAAATATACGTTAGTAAATTTAATATAACGTCAAAATAGCGGAAATCGATTGATACCGGATACTCACTTTCTCTAAAGTGTCCCACAACGTTTATAATAAAGATTTTTGTATGTGCTTCCGAGATTTTATCTAAATCTCCCGGTCTCTCCAGTCTGTCATTCTTAAGTTTGCCAAACTCCATGTAAACGCGGCCTGATCCGTCAAAGATTTTGGCGCGAAATTCAAATCGTTCAGATTCTTTATTATTTTTCTATTTTTAGTTACACGAATCGCATCGAAATTCGCGTATATGCCATCCAAACATTTTAACGACAAAACGACCAATGTAACCTTTTCGCACTCTCGCGATCTTCGACGCTGCCGCACTCAGCGTGTATATAGCTCGAGGGCAATTATCATGGAATGCCCATGACTCTCCGCTCTCGTGTAGCGACTACTATAGTGCAGCACTATATATAGTACACCTCCACTACTGCACACACTCAGGACTATATCGTCGCAATTTGCGGCCGCTCTCTAGCGCTGCCCTAATTCAGCGCGACTGTGCCCGTGCATTTCCCGAGGAGGTTATCGTGATTGTTTACGGGCTATACGCGCTGTTTTGCGGAACTGCACACCGCTATTTATCGGCTGGTAAACACTTTTTTTTCCCCCTCGTTATACGGAAGCGGGGCGCGCATTTTTCACTGTTTTCTTTGCCGTAATTTTTAGTCGAATTTATTACATGATTTGGAGGGAAAATAAAATTGTCGAGGATAGATGTATAAATGGAAAATGTTGTGCGATTATGTTTGGCTTTCATTGTAATCGTGAAGTGAAAGTTTTTTGGGTGATGTGGGCGATTTAAATTATCATATATATTGCTATAATGAAAAGCCTTTTCAAAAAAAGAAGAAAAATTTTCAACAATAAATACCATTCACCGAGAGCGCTCTTGAATAACGCGTCTTTTTAATCAGGCGACAAGTGTAGTGTAAACTGCTTCTTTGTAATGCTAATCGAGGCTTTAATTCGCTTTAATTACACGATCAACACCGGACCGCGTGGCTGATGACCCTAAATTAGGGCCGTTCATTTAAAACGATCAATTCGGAGAATCGCAGTTATTTCATGCTTGCTCTTGCTCGAAATTGCACTTTCAAAAATGCAACGACCTAAATTAGCTTTTACCATTCGCTCGCGTGCGGCCTCTGTATTATATGCGTACACTCTATAATACACACATATTTGTTTTATTTGACTTGCAAAGTTCATGAGCTCTCGTGCCGCGAGTATAATTGTGCGCTTCCATTGCTCAAAATTATTTTTAAAAGGCTGCGTAATTTTAAATACATCAGAGGCTCTGTCCATAATACAGCCTTTAAAAATACTAGCAAAATCCAAGTTTACATTTGCAGTAATTGAATTACTTTTCTTCAATTTATTGTACAGTCTTTCTCCAAAAAACAAAAAACAAAGAAAATATATTATACAGAAATAAATCTTTAAGTTTTCGAAATATGAACTAAGGGTATTGAGAGATCTCCGTAAGTTGAAAAATGCTATATTTACTCGTAGTTTACTTGTTTGAATTTTCTTTTCGTAGTTTATAGGGGTTGTTTTATTTTTGCATTAAGCTATACCCTTATAAAGTTTTTATAAGTTGCTGTTACAATTTTCAAAGTAAAATTTAAAGCAAATCCCTTATTAAATAATAAAAAGCTAATATCCAATCAATAACATAATTAATTCTTTGACGTTTTGATAAATTCAAATAACAACATTAAATCATATCAATACATTTATAAAACTGTGTCCCAATTCAAACCGGATATCTATCCATCAACTAATCAAACAGCTAGTGTATTTAAATTATTCACACTAAATCCAGGATATCAGTTTTTCAAGAAAAGTAAATTAAAAAATAGTTCCAGACATGGCACTATAATAAATGTACACGTAGCCAGGAGGCAACGATTCGCACGTTATATATAGCATGCAGACGAAAAACAGTCAAAAAAAGACACGACGACAGGCTCGCGTCTACACTCCGGAAAGAAGACTAGCTTGAGCAGAAGAAGAGAAATGAATCCCGTACGTCTGGTGGGTCACTGGATTATCTGCGCGCAGGTAGAGAGAGAGCCCATCCCCTTTCATATATACATATAGATACATACGCGTGTGTGTACACATACAGCTCTATATATATGCACATGTATACACAGAGAATGAAAAGGGAGAAAGAGTCACCGCGGGCGAGTAGGAAGACAGCCGTCGCGCGGAAGTGCAACGCCGGATTACGTGTATACACGACGCCTTACATAAACACGCGCCGCGACGCGCGAGAGCGCATATTCATCTCCCTCTCTCTCTCTCTTGCGCGCGAGGGCTTTTGTGTCTTTGCCCTCTCGGATAGCTATACATGTGTGGTGGAAAGGTAGGAACGTTTGCAGCACCGAGAGCCACATTCCTGCGAGGAATGGAGATTCTGACCCACTTCGGGATGTGTATTGCTGCTCTTGTTGGAGTTATTTATTGCTTCTTGGGGGGTGAGCTGGTTCGCCTTTTTTTGGTGGTGGTGAAGGGTGAGCTTTTGTTTGCTTGATTATACTGTGATGGGGTGGTAGAAAGGGTTGATGCAAATTAAATTTGTGAATTTTTAATTTCAGAAAAGGTTGTTACAGAGCTAGTGCAATGATGAAAATTATTTTTTTTTACGGTATATACTGAATCATTTATCCTGATCATGAAGGTCTTATACAACGTTTTATGGAATTTTTAAAATTGATAACTTTGCATTAGCACATTACATTGAAGTCACGAGTTAAAATTTGACATATTTCTATATATGGCCGCGTTCTATTGTCAATGCTCTATTAGAAATGTAGTTTTACTGAAGTAAAAAAGGCCTAAACTTATTTAAAAAATGTATGATTCAAAACAGCTGTTCTTAAATAAAATAACAAATTTTATATTTCATTGTTATTTATCAAAACAAGAAAATAGCTTGTGAGATCCCTACTGGCATCAGCTAAATGGTACATTCGCTAATTTGTCTCGAAATTGGTAATTTATCGTTGAGCTCATATCAGGAATATTAAAAAAATGTTCATTCGTTTTTATTTTGTGGATATATGAGATCGACAAGAGGTTAAGCCAAGAATAGAAATATATTTACGTATTTGCACAATTTTACGGTCAAAACCGCCTTAGTACAAAGTTAACGATTTTTTAGCTTATTTTTAGCTTATTTCGGTCAATTTAGCTAATTAATCGTTAACGATTTAACCGCAACGCCCAAAAATACGTTGACACTAAAGCTAATCGATATGTAAGCATAAAAAACTACAAAACACATTTCCTAGGCATTGTATCGACGACCATACACACCCAAACAGTATTTATTATTTGTGATTAATATTTGCATTTAAGTACCAAAAACTGTGTATAGCGTGTTACCTGTAATTCAGTATAAATAGCTACAGATAGCAAGACATAACTACAACCTGGTGAACAGGGTCAGTGAAACAGAGCTTCCTTAGTTAATTCTGAGCTATTTTGCATTATATTTTTAGCTGAGAATTAAGATTAAACGGTTAACTAAAAGTGTTAACCTGTTAACTATTTTCAACCGTTAACTTTCTACCAGGGTGAAGAACGAACCGAAGAACTATGAAATAACATTATTTGAAATATTTGCCTGAATACATAAAGATTAAAGAGGATAATAAAATCTTCTCTCTGACCACCCCAACGGCCACCTAAAACTCAATCTTCAAATCTACCTTAAAAAAAAATTGAATAAAAAATTGGCTGAAAGAGGCTCGAAAAAGACCATAGCATCTCGCGTTGCCGCGTGAATAATTCCGGGGGCTTGCATTCTTCTCGCACGCGCGTAAAAGAATCTTTACAGTTATATACGCGCTGCGGCACTCTATGCGGGGTCCTTCTTTCCTCTTTGCTTTTTTCTAGGGGTCGAGGGGATAAGCCGCTGACAAAAGAAGAAGAAGAAGAAGAAGCTGAAGCGAGTGCAGCAGCAGGAATAAGCCGAGACGAAAGTTGGCCGGCGATGCAGAAGAAGAGGCGACAGAGGCGGTGAAAAGGCCGTGCAGTATATACACGGGAGAAAAGTAGATACCATAATACGGAGGGCCTGTTGCACGTGATTGACCAGGTGCGAGGATTTGGAATATCTAGAGGTCGCCGGCCTTTGTTTTCTTTTTTCTTATTCGTTTGAATTTTTTTGAATACGTAAGGAAAGAGGAATTATGAAAAAATGTATATTGCAATATTAAATAACATGTTTTCGTAAAAAATAAATAACCCAACGAAAATGGTATATTGATGGTTTCATACATATTTGTTGTGGGTGTATGATAGAAGTTGAACGATTCGATTTGACGATTGAATTGAATATTGCAGTTACTTTATTCAGGACTTTTAAAATTGAGCTATCCGTTGACTAACAGCACTTACACAAAGTACCCGATTTTTTGATCAAATAATTGCAGAGTTTCTCTGAATATTTTAGCGCCAAATTCAAAAAAAGAATTTTCAAAATTTTCTAGATCACATTTTCACAACTCGATCCTTTAGAGTGAAAAGGAAAATTGACGAAAAATACTGCAGACATACAAACTAAAGAAAAGCATTTTCTCTCGCAGTATCTTTCTGAGAAAAGCAAAAGGTCAAGTGCTCTCTCAAAAGCAAACACACAACGAAACAGCCTCTCTCAGCAGTGCACGAAAGAAAAAGGATCCAGAGCAGGAGCGGGAAGAATGCAGAATTCAATTTCGAGTCGAATTCGCGGTAGCTCCTGTTGAAGGATTTGCAGCCACGGCGTTGGTGTGGCCCTCGGAATTCACGCGCACTCGCGAATTCCTATCTCTCGTGTCTTGTCAGGAACGGAACAGCACGAAAGGCTGCTTACGGCACGCGGATTTCAATTTCAATTTGCATCCTTAAGCTTCCCTTCGCGAAGCAGCAGCAGCAGCCGTCAAAAATCACTTCAATCAACGGGTGTTTGCGAGCGAGTTTTTCCTTTCGCTTATTTTTTTTTGTTACTGAAGAGCTTTCGAAACTTGTTTCTCGAACGTCAGACCTTAATATCGGAAATTTTTGATAGCTCCAGAACGACGGTATGGACGATCGTTTGGTGGAGTGAGACCTGATGTTTTTCGACGATTCGTTTGCCCGAGCACGAAAGTTAAAAAAAAATCAAATCTAGGAAAAAAAAGAAGAAAGACCGAAATACACGCTCCATTAAATCAACTCCGCGTGCAACAGTTCGATACCACTAAAAAAAGAATTCTAAAGCCGAAAAAAAAACATCGCGACTCGTTCGCAAATTAAGCGCCTGTCGAAAGCCATCAGAACTATACGCTGGTTGAATAAAAAAAAAAAAGAACCAAAACATGGGGACAGATAAAGCGAGCTAGACTTAAACGCTCGAACTTTGCGTGCGCTGCGAGCGAAATTTCGCGCACACAATGGCTATCCATTGCTTTCACTGTCAAAAATAATCTCGCGCTGATAAGTAATTGCTGTAGCGAGTGCTTTGCGCTGAGAGATTTTGACAAAAATGAAAAAAAATACACACAGTAGCGGAGCATTCGTTGGTTAAAAGCGCAATAATATTTTTATGAAAAGACTGGCGTACGTTCGATTGTACGCGTAGCTCAATTATTGTTCGTGAGATTTCAATAACGTTTCGTTTTTTTTTGTTCGTTCTCATTCTGTTTAAAAACTTTTCAGTATACGAACAAAAACAGATCGACTAATAACGTTTACCGACGCAGACGAACCTATATCGTGGATCCCTACGAAGACTAGCACTACTCAGATTTCCAACGAAGACTAGCACAATTCAGATTTTTTTGCCCTAGTAGAAAATTAACGAGTAAAAAAAATTAAGAGGTTAACTTTGGCTTGACCTTTTTCATTTAATATAAATAAAAAATCAAAGTGGAAGTTTGTTTAAATATTACTGAGGCATTTGAATATTACTATCTCGATATATTTTTAAAGTAATGAGCTATTTTACCCTTTTTTCTCGGATCATTAAGTATGCATGTTTTATTGAGAATATTTAGATTTTTCATAATGGCGAGGTATTATTAAATTATAACAATGCATGATTTGACAAATTTTAAACAAATATATAGCTAATATGAAGCTAAGCTATCATATACAAACGATTATTTTGATTAAGCAAAGTTTCAGCTAAATCGTTAAGTATTAATTAGCTAAATCGTCCAAAATTAGCTTATTCTTTGCTAGTAAACCGTTAAGATTTCTACCATGAATTTCCTTACAAAAAAAGAAATTTACTAACAAAGAGAAGAGAAAAAATGTTGAGTTGTGCTAGTCTTCGTAGGGAGCAACGATATATACAATGCGAACCACCACAGGCTAAAAGTTGAGGCCGCCCACGAGCATTTATAATACCTGTGCGACAATATGCCGTCTTTCTCTCTGCACGTATACACTTTGGAATATAGAAAAGACGTTGCCGCTACTGCAAGTGCGTGATATAACGAGGAACGAGTGGCACATAATTTATAATGCTAAGGAGGGTTAATTTCCCTGCAGGCTCGTGTGCACTATTATGTGCAGGAGGATGAAAGTACGCTGTTTTGTAATAATTTTTTTTGTCGTTACAGCGATATAATTAATAGGTGTAGCTGCATATGTATCACTTATTATTATCCTTAGTTATAATTTAAAGACTCTTAAACAGACTGATTAAATATTTACGAATTTTATATACAATTTTCAAATATCGTAACACATGCGCGTTATAAAAAAACCATCCTTGAGAAAATTAAGTAAGTATACATATCTACGTGTTACAGAAAACATTTTTCATGGACCCATGTACTGGAAGAACATTATTTTACTCACCGCAACGTTAAAATAGAGACCTACATTTACAAGTAGAAATTTTAGCATTTTTTTTACATAAATTTAATTAAAGACAATAAAAAAATACTGCAGTATATACAGCATAAAACCAATCATCCGAAATATTCCATACGCCCAGCTATAGAATATATCTGGAATAAAAACTTTTCTGTACGTCATAGAAACTCTTGCGGAGGGCGTGTACGAGAGAGAAGAGGGTGCAATATACACAGAAGCCGCGATTCTTTCAACTTGCGGATTATTCCGGCTCGTTTGCGTGCTCGCGGCTGCGGCGATTTTTTGCTCCCATCTCCATCTCTCTTTCTCGTTGTTTTGGATAATTTCTTTAGAGGCTCGACAACGAACGAAATTATGAATTATGATTCGCTCTTCTTTTTTCATCAGCTGCCTGCAAGGCTGCTCGCTTTTGTCTGAGTATTTGGGTCGTAGTAAATTTGGAAGGCTGTTGAAAATTTTTCGGTTTTAAATGTGTTGCCTTAATAAGCTGACTACATTATTATTTCCTGGGGTCGTTGCATATAATAATGTTTTAAAATTATTCGGAGAATCTTTTTGCAAAACAGATTATTTAAAGTAATAATTATAATGATAATCCGCGTTCATTGAAAATAAAACAGCTAATGTAAAAAGTAAATTTTTAGAATATCAAAAAGTGTTACTAATAAAAGTAAGAATGTGTATTAATTCCAAAATTCAATAAACATTTCAGAAGATACCAAATGTACTCGAAGTATATTATGTTGAAATGAAAATTATGTATGAAAAGAAAAATCATAAGTTAGGCAAGAAATAAATAATCCTTTTATAAGGAAAAGATGCTTTTGCTGAATCAGAAAGATTATATAAACGTATGAAAATTCAATTAAATTAAAATTGTTTTATAAACCTTTAGTTACGAGTCTAGTTTGTAAAACTACATTACGAGACATAATATCGTCGCTCAAGTTCGATGACAGGAAAAACTCGCTTTTCTATTTTTGGCGATAACCCGATGAAAACGCCCTCAATTGGAAATTTTCATAGTGCAAAGTTCTTATCGTGTATTATTTTTTTTTTAACTTTAAAACTGGTGACTGAACATAAAAAGAACGAAAAATCTTCCGAGTGCGAAATATGTGCTACTCTGCGCGGCTAATCTGAAATGTGCTAGTCTTCGTAGAACCCAGACGTATGTATTAACTTTGATATTAACTTGCATGTGTTATGTCCTCTGGTTAAACAAATAAACAAAAAAATGAAAACATTTTTGCGAACGCTTCACAAAAACGACTGCAAAAGACGACGCATAAAAAGAAAAGAAACAATATTTTCGACCTCTAGAAAAATAAATCTTGCTCGCTAAAATTTCTCCGGATTCCGTAAAATTGAGCGAAATCAAAGCGCGCAGAGGAAGGAAAAGGGAGGCTTGCGGTATATAGAACGACGCAGCGGAGCTACGGACATTTGAACGGCTTTGAGAGAGAAAAATGCCGGTCTACCTGACAGTAAGCTTGTAACTACTATGCGATTACGGAGGGAAAAGCGTGCAGAGCCGGAATAATGTCGAGAGTATTATATAAATTTGAATATTCCGAATAAAGGCAGTTTAAATTTTAACAAACTATTTTAAATACCTAAAAAATCAAAATTAACCTCCGTATAAATACTTCGTATAATACCGTTATAATGAAGAAACATAACACCGGAAAAAACAAATCCGTCCCTTGTAGTAATACAATTTACCCCTCCACCCTTTCACCCTAACCCAATAATCGAAAAACTCTCTCAAAAAGACATCAAGGACCACACCACGTCGGCACATCTGTTCCAACTCGCTCGTTCCCCATTCACATTCCCGAAAATCGCATCTCTCTCTACCTGTGACCCGCAGGTGCGGCTTTTCACGAGAGGCTCCGAATTCCGCAAGGCATCTGGCGAGCGTCGGTCGATGAAAGGCCGAGAGCAACGCTTCTTATCTGCTTCCGAAAATCTCGGTTTGTATAAACAGACCTGAGAGATGTGCACTTTGAGCTGACGAATAACTGGGCCGCTTTTGATGTGATGCGAGGAAGTGATTGCAAGAGGTAAATTAGGATGGGATTTTTTTTTAATAATTTTCCACTGAGTGCGTGGCTTATCTTTTGTTAGCTTTGGCTTGAAAACCTTTTTTTTTTTTGTTTTCACGCTTTTCGATCTGTTTGGTTTGAGATATATAGCTTTCAGTTCACCGGATATTTTTTTGAATATTTGAATAAGAGCCGTGTATTTATGGCGTTTCATAAAATCGATACAAACTCTCTGTACCTGGAAAATTTCAAAAATTTCTCTCAGCGCTTTTGTCCAATTTACATAAACAATTAATTGTTTGATATGCTTTTGACAGTGCTAATTATACCGCGAAAAATTACATCCGAACGTATATTCGCTGCTGAAAACACGAGTTCGACTGATGAAACTTCAGTTACGTGCGTTCACATAACGTGTATTTCGTTTTATCATTCAGAAAATATTACAATTAATTCATTTCACTGGTCGATTTCAATCAAGCATTTTGTTCGAACAAAAATAATAATAATAATCATCATCGTGCCGTTGATTAAATCGAGATGAATACAAAAAATTCAGCCCATACTTTCCAATTCAGCCGAAATTCCCGCGAAAAATCCAGCCGCTATTGTTATCGAAAAATGCAATCTTCGAACTGAACGAGCTGGCTATCTAATCTCGTGAGGATCGCATAATTTCTCTCGATCTTTATCCGGAACGTGTCAGGTCCGCGGCGAAATTCAGGATTATCTTTCCGCGATCGCGATCGGCTGAAAATTTACGAGCACACATGCGTTCGCGAGAGCAAGCGTTGATCGAAAAACTTTTCTGCCGAGCGATTTTTCTTGTTTGCTTGTCACTGCTGCTCTCCTATACCGCTGAGGAGATTATTAAATGTTGGTCTGACGGGAGGTTGTGATTTGAAAAGTACGATGGGATGTCGTACCTTTTTTTATCATGTAATGTGTGCGTGATTTTGTGATTGATGGGTTCTTAGTGTTATTTCAAGTTTTTAAGAATAGTTAATTTTCTCTCAAGAATATATAAATGTATATTCATTTGAATAAAGAGAAATACATTTATAGCAATTATATGTAAGAATATTCTTTAATAATTTTTATAATAATTTTACCAAAATGGAATACTAATAAAGAATTTATAACGATGAAAAAAGGAATACTTAGACTGAAGTATATATTTATGTAATATAGCTGTGAAGCATAATATATTGATTAATCGATAGTTAAGAAAAGTTTAAACTATACTCAAATTATAGATTCAAATAAAGCGAAATCTATACTTCCTTCTGACACAGATACATTTCAATCGAAATGAAATACATAATACTCAACTATTTTTAAGAGTGTTTATTTTACTTCCGATTCAGTATAAAATCGATGGAATAAATCACACGGTATAAAGTTAAAGCATAAAAACACAAAAGCCATCAAAAAACCACAGCATCGGCATCAGCATAGCGCAACTGTCACCGTCCCACAAAAATTATGTCCACCGCTTTCTCAACGTCATCGGCGTGAAAGCGATAATAAGAAAGGAACGTGAAAACAGTATATAAACAGGCTGAACGCGCATACCTATACGGGGGAGCGAATCCGGAAGAATAGCCGCATAGAGTATAATACGTCGAAGGGAAGAAGAAATTCATTTATCGCGCTCGGATCATCTGGCTGTCCACTATATACTACTATACCACACCTTTTCTCGGCTTTCATTGTCCAAAGGAAAATTTTCGCGTCACGGCTCGTTTGCCAGGGAAAAATTTCGGAACAGCCGGCGCTGAAGCCTTTGCAGAATCAACGTAATTAATGGCGCGGGGACACCACACTTTGTTCGATTGCGCCGACGCTTTTAAACTTCTTTTTGTCGAGGGGCGAAGCTACTGCTGCTGCTGCTGCTGATGAAGCGCGAAACAAAGGGCGGATGGTTGGATACTTGCGTTAGTGGAGACGCCTTGTTTTTTTTTGTACACGTGTGCATGAGTGTCTGCGACGGCAGCGAGTTATTTACACTTTTCCGATAAATGCGTGTATATGTAGAGTGAACGTCGAATTTATTTTGAAATGTTTGAAATACAGCGTATGCGCTTCAATCATCGTTATTTTAGTAGCAGAGAATGTGCATACGCATTGTATTATTGTATTTATTACTTTTGTTTTATTATTGGTATTGTTTTTTTGACAAACTTATCCTGGTATCGCAATTATTATTTTCAGTCATATAGTAACGAAAGAAGTAAACGAAAATTCGTATATGCATTATTATTGTTTTAATAAAAAACAAATTAAGTTGCACAGCAAACGAATTTCCAATCAAAAACGATTTTCCAAAGCTTCAATCCCCAAAACCCCGGAGCAATGAATCGAACGAAGCCACGGCGACACCCGAGTATAGTAGTAGTCCCCAGCAAGTCCATAAAAAACGCTTTTCCCGATCGAAGCCTCCGCCTATATGAATCACCGTTTAGCAGGGCCGACCACGCGCGCGTCCGATTCATTTTTCACGGCTACAGCCCCCGAGAATGATACAAACGTCGATTTTCCGGGGGAAGAAGAGACGAAAGAGGGGACGCTCGTATCCTCTTCACTTAGTTGTCGCGTTTTTGTGAGCTTGTTTTCTTCGGCAACGCAGCGCAGAGAGAGTGAGAGAGAGAGAGAGACAGCACAATGGCTGTCCGACACCAGATCGGCCGGTGATAAATTTGACTGGTTTCTGCGCCCGCGTGTGAATCAATGGGGTGGGATGTACGTTGAAGCGTTGAATGTCTTTGTATGAGGGTTTAATGATGAGTGCTTGGGCTTTTTTTTTGCTTGGTGCCGTTGTTGATGTTGTTGTTGGGGTTGCGGGATGTGCGTTTGAGTACCTTTTTTTATTTAGATGTTTAGAAATACATTGTGCTGTGAGATAAGAAAAAAATTTGAAGCTGATGGGGCTGAGGGCTGAGAAGAACTCGCCTGACAGTGGTTTTATTACTATATAGGATTTTATGGTTAAGTATATTCGTTTTTTTTATTTTTTATGTCGTTTAAATGTGATTTTATTTTTCAGTATACGGGTATAACCGTTTATTCATCTTTTTAGATGCAAAAACGGTTCTTATGTATTAGAAGCTTCGTTGAATTATAGCGAGTCTGAATAAATGAATTTCTGAACGTACAAAAATATTAAAAAATCAGATATATCGATTACAGATAAAATTAACTCTATATTAATTAATTCATCTATGCAAACTACATTATGTGAATAAGGCCGATTCATATTATAATATTTTATTCTCGTCAAATTAATGCACCTTATACG
>UCOJ01001680.1:0-23896 GCA_900474305.1 Cecidostiba fungosa
ATTTTTAATTCAGTACAGATAATGTAAATAAATAATAATTGCTTTAACTAACAATAATGTCAAAAAGGTTATGTTTGAATTGGTTTTTAGGATGGATCGTATTAGCTTATTTTATGCGAAAAGAAGCTAATTAATAACTTATTTCTTCTAATATTAGCGAATCGTTATTAAGCCAGCAAACGCGTTAGCTTATTTTTCTACCAGGGATGGTATAAGCAATATCTTACGCTATGTTTACTCTAAAAAATGCTTATAAAAGGTTGGAAAAAGCGTTTCATTACAGGGCGAAAAATGGCCCATTTTTCGCCAATTTCTACCTATACATGGTATTTACTAGCTTTTAAATGGAATCGATTTCTACCAGGGGTACTATTTTCTATAAAATATTCTAAAAATTAGTTTTTTACATCTTACTCGTAAAAGACAAATTACCTGTTGGTACTAGTTACTGAAGAACTGGTGTCACAACAAAAGTTTTAATATTTGAATAACTGTTTTTTAATAAAAGTAAATATTGGTAAAGAAGTGTAGCTGTTTAATTTATATATTTGTATATATTTGTTCTACTGAATTTTTAAAATTTAAAAACAGCCTTATATAGTATATATGAAAAATATCTCGCAAAATTTTATTGCGCTACCGCCCATGAACATTATTACCAACGATAATAAGTACATTTTTTATTATCCGCGCTTCACATTATTGTTTCGTAAAGACTGTGTTATAAGTATTCTCTTATTCGAAAAATGTATTGATACGTATTCGCTAAGTTTTAAATACGTATTGATTCTCTTGATTTTTCTTCTGGAAAGCTTTCCATAATAAAAATACAAAATATATATACATTTTTTATCGTCAAATGGAGTAAACACATCAAAGTGTACAGTAGTGCACAAAGACAATTATAAGTATCCAGTGCCTGTAGTGCATGCATATTCGTACGTGCACGTGGGACGAACTCACATAAATATTTATACTAGTTCGCATGAGTCATTATCAATAAATTCCTAAAGTGTACACAGGCAAAATTGAGAACGTCTGAGAACATTTTTTAAAAGAATGCATTTTTTGTTTTATTATTATGCATGCGTTGAATAAAAAAAAACATTTTTAGAGGTTAGGTTAAACATTATATGATTTTTTATGTATTGAACTATAGAAGGTGTCTACTGTCTATACATATCGTGTGATAAAAAAGTGGACATCTTCACAAATCTTTAGAATATATAAAAATTATAAACAATCCGAATTCACTCGGTGTCTAGGGCTTCTTACATGTTCTCTCATTCGAGGTCGCTCTGGGACTGATGCTACAGCGTGTCCTCAGCCCTCTCGGCGCTTCGAGGGGGTGAGGGTAGCTTGGCGGGGGATGCAACGTTGCCGATCAGCACAGCTGATCGGTAAGTGCGCGTCTTGGTCCTCTCTCTCTTACACGCCGTGTACGTATTATCTGCTACGCACACATTCCCACAATAGCTTTTTTGAAATTATTTCTTATCTTCATTTTCTAATTTATTAAGAAGAAGTTCTTTTGAGAAAGCGTTCTGCTAATTCCGTAAAAAAAGTATATCAGCCAACGACCGCAACGCCTGTCGCTTATTTTTACTTGAATATAAAGTATTCCTAAACTTACTTTGATATTAAAATCTTATTAAAAATGTTCTAATAATAGTTACATTAGATTATTAGATGCTTGTATCACTACACAAGATACGTATTACTTCTATAAAGCATATTACTATATGCACGCTGCACGAGCTTGCATAAATATTTCTATTAGTTCGCATGAGTCATTTTTAGTGGATTCCTAAAGTGTAAACAGGAAAAATTGTGAACTGCTGAGAACATTTTTAAAAAAAATTATTTTTTGTCGTATATTACACATGTGTTTCATAAAAAAACATTTTTTAAAGTTTAGGTTCAACAGTCCTTTTACGCATATAAGTGGAAGGTATATATGCATTCGGATATACTCCTGCATTCTTCTATATATAAAAAAGAGAAAACATCGTGTATAATTAGCAAACATGACCCAGTATTAGGCCTTCCAAAAAATGCTCGATCAATTGACATCAAAGCAAGTCTCTACCCTCTCTACAATAATCCTCGACTGTATATAGCACCATCAGGAGAAGAGGAGGTAACGAAAGCCCGAGCGATGTATATCCATATCCACTGGCCTCGTTTCCACGGTGGCAGACTCTGCATCAACAGCAGCAACAGCAGGACAAGTGGATATACCTCGGCACATCGAGGACGTTGCTATACACGCTGCAGTAGCGACGAGTCCTTCAGCATTATATTCCGTGGCGGCCACGTTAATCCCCCCGCGCGCGCGCGAGCAATGGCTAATTAAATGTACGCGTTCTTTTTATACCCCGCACGACGACCACGGCAGCGTGTGTACATATGCGGGGGCGCGGCTCTTCTTTTATTTCCTCGAGCTTTTGCGCTCTCTTCCCTTCGACGTCATTAACGTTTACGTTCGCTGCTTAAAGAGTCGCGCGAGAGAGCTCCCTTTACGAGCGCCGGGGATTTGTATTTTTATGCGAACGCGTGTAGAGTTTTTAGTCTGTCTCTCTCTCTATGCTGAAGCTGATGCTGCTGCTTCTTCTTCTTCCTCGTGCGCTGTGCTGTGTATAATGGAGCGTGTGTATTCGAAAGGGGCGGTGGTCGCAATGTAGCTACCCACTGTTTTCCGGGTGGCAGAAATTTACAGGCGACTCTCCGTCGTATATTATAGCGTCGCTCGTTTCTTTTTTTTTTCTTAGAGTTACTGTAAAGTGGCTGGGCTGTGCTTCGATTTTCGAATTTTTCTCTCCGATCCTGTTCATCATCGACTCGTATATTTCATCGTGGGATGAGAGGATTTAAAAAAAAAAAAAAAAAAAATTGCAGCCTGATGTATAATGCAAATCGCGTTCATTACCGCGAGATTGCGGCGCCCTTTTAATTTACTCTCCGCTGCCCTGTGGCTGGATTATACTCTCTTTTTCTTGTTTTCAATTTTTCGAATTTGCATGCAGCTGCAAGCGTATACACCTCTATCGCGTTCCTACTGGCGGTGCGCGCAGCTCTCTTCGTTAATGACTATTCTTTATGGGAGTGAAAAAAAAATCAACACTCGACTACAAATGAACGTAAAAATTTAAGAGTGTCATTTCATGGGACGTAAAATGACTTTACAATGTATATAGCCCATAAAACAGGCCAATCTTTTTCTCGGGGACCGCGTTATAATGGCCTGAGCCTGATGTAATTACGCGAGCAAAATAAATAAAGGAGGCGGAGATGAGGGCAAAAACAAAAAGAAAGAAAAACAAATGGAGGATAATATACGCCGGCTACTATATAATGACTCGGATATTGAAGCGAACTCGGCATTGACATCGTTTTGCGAATTGATGAAATGATAGTTTGACTTGTCACAGAGCTCCCGCGCGGGGACTATGTATGTTTTTTTTTTTTCGTTCGGAAAATTCTCGTGAACCGATGCAGATTTCAATACGAGTATGTATAGAGTAAACGTCAACGCGGATATTGTCAGTTGGCTGTATTGTATTTTCAATTACGCGCCTTCGGAGAGTCGGAATTCGACGAGTTCACAATTTTTTATTTTCCTTTAAAGTGTTTGATCAACTGTTTCAACTTTCGCGCAATGTTTCATAAAACTCGAAACAGCACGTACATACGACGATTTATCGCCGAAAGTTTGCTTTAATTTTTTCCGCTTATCCGATCCGCAAGCGCGCTTTAAACGTTTCCAACAAATTCCAAATACAATATACCTTTCTCTCTCTCTCGTGTCGCCTTGAATAAGCGTACAAGCCATTGCACTCTTTCAGCGAGCAAATAAAGTGCTCGTCGTCACCCAATATATAAAACGTCGAGGAAAGAAAAAAAAAGTCCAATTTCGAAAAACCAACACACTTGCCGATAAAAGTGAGCCGTCCCAACGACGACGACGACGACGACGATTCGTCCCATCTAGCTATGCAGTTTACACAGAGCCACCTTATAGCTCACGCTACAGCAGACGCCGCCGACGTCGTGCGTGTCTTCCATACAAACCAGCCGCTGCTCGTCGCGCTTCGATAGACATCCACAGACAGACGAAATCCCGAACGGCGCGCATCGATTTTCCCCTTTGTTTTCACTCGCTTCGAGAAATAGAGAGAGAGATAGAGCCCAAGAGTCACGAACACTTACCGGAGGCCCAGGAAGGAAGACCCGCCGCTGCTGCTACATCAGGAAGAAACTAGCTCGAGAGTTTTTCCTGGCTCAACGTCCTCTCGTGTACAGAAGGGACGACGCGACTCGAGAAAAGTTCGCCGAGTCGTACATCCGAGTGGAAAAGTTTCTTCTGCAGTAGTAGTATAGGTACGCGCGTGTGCCAAGTATAACGCGGCGCAGTTTTGTTTCTCGATTCGTAATCGACGCGTCGCTCGCGTCGTTGCTGCAACAGCAGAGAGAGAGTTTAAAGCCCTAGAGCTTTGAGCCTCCGGACGACGGCCTTAAGTTCGACTGTATACGTACGTGCGCACGCGTACGAGCATGCAAAGTGCTTCTTCCGCCGGATCTGGCTTGCTGGATGCAAGATTTAGCGAGCTTGTAACGCGTCGTGTCTATATATTAGGCAGAGAGAGAAAGACGAGAGTTTTCCAACAGAATTTTCCCGGAGGCCTTTCAATTATTCCGATTGGGTGTGGTAGGTTGTTTTGGGGGATCAATGAGGCCGATAATGCGTTGGATTGATTGCTAATCTCGCTTCGTTAAAATCTAATCCAACTCGATTTTCCTCGATAGTAGTGTATATACTCCCTATACTTGTATTAGGTGAACGCGTAAATAACGTTATCAACTGAAGAGCTATACACGATCAAAACAAATGACTGGAGGCCATGAGCATGTCAGTTAATGCCGTATATATGCGCAGACATCGGCTTTAGGGGACCTGTCTTAACGATCGTCGGAGCGTAATGCACCCCTAGGCTGAATACCCGTATTATATAGTCGACATATGACACTGACTGGTTCAAGTACCCTGATCATGCTGGATTGATCGCAGTGTAAAGGATTAAAAGACATCTGCAACTGATATTATACTTATCTCGGTCTTACAGTCCAGACGCTCAGATCCAGCTCTATTCGTACCCATGATGCCTTAGTTGAAAGTAGAAGCTACCTGAGTTTAGTATTACATCTTTTGTTCAGTGGGTAAGAAGTTGTTTACGACCATCTGAAACGCATCATTAATATTCATCGTTAGCAGGAATACACGTTCCTGATAATCTCATTGAAATTACATCCGCGAGTGAACGAATTTTCAATAGGAACGCTGAAAACGAACTATCCCGTTTTTGGTTAAGGAAATTACCTTCGTTTAACTCGAACAGAATTACACGATATACGAACAAAAGCCATTTTCAAAGGGTCCATTAAATTTCAATTTACAACCAGCTTCATTTTCGTATAATTCCAAGCGTATTATTCGCGAATTTCATCACACATCAGTCGGAGTCAGTAAAACCAATTCCCCTCCATCGGATCTCCGAAATCCGCCAAAGGAAACAGTGTGTAATACCATCGATGGATTCCGGAAAAATCGTTAATATCGGAAAGGACTCGTCTTCTTTAAAGCCGATGTTCCGAGAATCGATTTTCTACCCTATACCATCATATACAAAGCGCCAGTAGCGAACTAGCCCGAAGCAAAAGCGGCGTTTTGTATGTAGCCAGCCGGCCGTCCAACTAATCTGCATCCAGTAACTCGTTTTTGTAAAATATTGAACGTCCGTCTCCTATTTTTTTAATTCTAATATTCAAAGCGAATACAAGAACAAAAAAAAGAAGTAGCTTCATCTATTCAGCCGACGTATATACGCGATCATCATTCAAACGAGATTAAAGCTTCAAACGCAAAAAAGCATGAGCTTTATTCACCGTTTGCTCGTCAAAATATTTAACCAAGCCAACGTCGCGTACGTAAACCCGCGATATCCTCTCTCTTGGTGCATTGAAGCTCTGAAGACGTATTATGCGTGGCGGAGTAGCTTCAAAGCGAATAAGCATTTTTATAACGCTTCTTGATCCTGTCGCTCCCGGATCGTTTATATTCATCCCTCTCTCTCGGGCGCCGCACGTCGGTAGTTTATAATCCTTTCGATTCGATCGACGGCTTCCTCGAGCGTCGGATTTACCCCGGAGCTTAAGGTTCTTATGATTTTATCCCGTTCTTCCTCGATTTGTTTATGCTTATGTAGCTGAATGTATAGATATGCTGTTTACGGATGTTTAGCGTCGAGTTTTATTTCTCGAGAACAGATTCACCGACGTTTTGAAGATTTTGCAAAGTATATTAATGACGACAACGCGTTATTGTGGCTCTCGCTATACCCTATGGTTAAAAGCTACTTTTCATAAGTTGACGAAAATTTAAAGGACACTGAGTAATTTATTTCTACCGTCCATATTTCTCGGCACCGCGGAAATGCCATTTCGCGGAGATGAGATATTACAGCGAGTTTCATGGATTTGTTAAACTTGCGCTTAAACCCCCCCTTACAAATGCATTATTGCACTTCTTACGCTTATGAATCTGTTGAGTCAACATTTAAACCCCTGAAATATATTATTACGTATAGCCGCGCCCACATAAAGAACAGTTTCAAACGCTTTAGTCTACGCTTTGCGAGAACGGCTCGCAATAGCAAGGCATATTTCACACGACAGCTGTTCTATAAAGATCTACGAGGACACGGCGAACCTGTATACGGGAATAATATCGCAGCGTATAAAATTTTTTGTTATCGAGATTATTTTTTGCCATCAGAGGTTCATTCCATACAGACGACATCGGAAACTGTACTGAATTTATTTTTATACGTAGAAATGTTACACACGCGCTCGATATATTTTTACATGGTTCTGTGGGTAGAGAGAAAATTAAAACACTATATCTGTCCCATCGAACTGATACTTCCATTTCGCTTTGGCGATCGGATGACTATTTCAATTTGCTATATTGTTCCAATTGCTCGCGTCACCACGAGATTAGATATTACTTTGAAAAAAAAAACATTTCGCAACCGCTCGATATTCGACTTGAAAAAGCAGTCGACACCTGATAAAAGTTTGCCTTTGATCGAGCACTCTTGAGAGAAAAAAAAAGTTAATTACAATCGAATCACGAAGGCTAAGACGGCTATGAATTTCAACAATAATTATTTCCGGGGTCAGCGAGCAATTACCCAGCGCGAAAATGAAGTCATAATATCCACTTGAACTAAATTCGGCTAAGCGGCTTAGCCGTGGGGTTGATGCCGACGACGACGAGCGAGCGAGCCGAGAGCTTTCATTCTGTGCTTACGTCGATTTTCATCTACAAAGCTAACAACTTGCAGCGCGTAATTGTTAACTTTTTAACCGCCTCAAAAGCAATTTTCCACTCCAGCTGCCTTAAAATTTTCCCGCCGCCAAAGAAAGTGTATATTTTGCAAAAAAAATACTCGGTCACAGGGGACAGAACTAACTATATACACACACGTTCAACACATCCACGTCCACAGGTTAGTTGATTTATCGACTCGATGTAGCATCAGAGCTAGTTGTATCGCCAACACTTGACGGGTAACGCAGGCGACATCGGTCATCTACTAGCGCGTTTTAATTAATCCAGAAACGTTGATCCTCGTCATGTCTCCATATCGACACGCTGGTCGTCGTTCTTTGACGCAACTTTAATCGAGCGAATTCTATAATCGCGATCTGACCGCTGATTCTTTGTTCGCGATTAATATTCATGCATATACCGCACGCATGCAAGGGAAAAAGAAGGGGATTAGGATTTGCGCGCGAGTTTTTCCCTCCGTTCTTTTACTTATGAATCGTAAAAGCTCGCGCGTGCTGAATTTTTTAATCAAAGCTGTGAAAGGATTCGCGTAAAAAATTTATATCAGCGCGGCGAAACATTCTCTGCATCTCCTCGCTTGATGCGCGCCACACACTGCGTAAAAAGGTATTTTCGAGATATACGAACGTTTCGTTATATTCGAGGATGAAATATGAAAGTCTAGCACTGACTCGTATGTCACATTCGCAATTCTCTAATAATTCTACATCTGAAAACGTTCTATATTTACTCAACTCCGAGTGTAATCAAGGCAAAATTGACACACGCGCGACACTCAGAGTCACAAACGTTTGTTTATATCAAACATGACCCCCAGGTGTATCGCTCAAAGTGTACAACGTCGCCATCTGTCGACCGTCATCCGTAAGCTTCTCCGAAGCCACCCACGCTTCAGGAGATCCCTACCTTACCAGCAATCGATACAACATGGCATAGTAGAGATCATTGCACGACTCGATCCATAAAACGCGCGCTACTTTTTCATCCCCTGGAGAGTCGTGTGAAGAAAGGGATGAAAGCGAGCGAAAGTAGGTATACGGCACACAGCTTTTTAGGTAGCTATATATACAAGCGAAAAACAGAGCAGACGAGTACAGAAGATGAAGCGGTGTAAGTTGGAATGCATAAAACTGCGCTCTTTATTACGGCCGGAGGGCTAACAATGCAGAGGCATTATGAATAAGAGGGCCGAGCATTTTGCCCAGAAAAGAGCGTAGTCATTTCTCTCTGCGAGTGTCTGCAGCTCTCGTTTGGATGGAAGGAAAAATACGAATATGGATATTATTCGGAGTTGGCTTGCTTTTATTTGGACGAGGTATTATGTTGCGATTCGGATTTATTGCTTGTGAGAGGGATTTCGAGAGTATTTTTGGAAAATTCGATAGGATTATACACGATGATATTATTTTATCTCAATGCGATTAAGCTCGCAATTATCCGAACTGAGTTCGATTGGCAATTATTTAATTAATTAGATTCTATATCAGCGGTGGGATTGAAATTCATACACCGATAGCGAATTGAATTCGTATAAATTCGATCGAGAACAATAATTAAAAAAAAGTACTCATCTCTGATAATTGTATCTTCAAACGAAAGCAATAAAGTTTGCACAGCTCACAACTTGTATTATACCGGGTTTTCTCAACTTTTATTTTGTCTGGCATACCCGATGTTACAATGCAACTCGTTACAACCAATCATCGTTTTTATCGACTTTGCTAATAAACTAAGCCTGGATATAAAAATAATGAACGGATAAAATAGAATATTTATAATTAACCACCCGCTCGTGTGTTGCAATAAAGCTCCGTAGAAAAAAAAGCCACGAAAATCGATTCAAAACCAAGCAAACTCCATCTATTAAATAACCCAAAATGAAATTGCTCTCCAATCGACCCCCCATGCACCCCAACAACAGCAGCAGCAGCAGCAGTAGCAGCACACACCATAGTGTCCCTCGACTCCACTCTCTATCTCCACTCGTAACCAGCAGGAGGCGCTGGCCTCGTGCGGCCGAGCGAGATAGAGCTATCTCGCGAGCGCGAGAAAGAGAGAGAAACGCAAACGAAAGGTGCAGGCGGCGCGCAGTGGGAAACCCATCCGCGACGTCCATGTCAGTCTCTGTTCGAGCGTCCTAGCGCTCGGTCGTGCGTACTACACGTCTATATAACGTTTCATCTCTCTGCTGTTATAATACACGCAAATAAAAACACTGTGCAGTGCGAGAAACAGCTCTGGGGCTGCAGAAAGCTTGAGGTGTTTTAATTTACGAGGAAAGTTTCGCAGTGTGTGTTTGTGAGGAGAGGATAGAAAAACTTGCTTTCTGTGTGTCTGTGTGTGTGTGTGTACGTCGAGAGGAGGATTTTTACGGTAATTGCGCGCGGGTAAACAATGTGCGCGTGAGCCGGAGATTTACGCGCCGCGAGGGAAACCTTGACACACAGCGAGATAAAGGAGAGGAAGAAAGTTCGGTGCAGTGAAAAAGTGTCTAGTCTATATATACGTATATACATAAGTGTACACACAAACTCTTTCTGGTATCTATATGCACACAGAGAGACGGAGGCTGCAGTGAGTAAATAATAAGGCAGGGCGCAACATTCTTTGACGTCTGAGAAACGAAAAGAGGAGGAGCTCCACGTAACCGGCTACAGCACAAAGAGGATAGAGAGAGAGAGCGTGAGCTGTGGTTCCTACCTGTTCGCCGGTCCACTGCCCCTTAATCACCAGCGCGAGCGGTGTCTACACGGCCCTCCAATCTCGTCAGTCAGCAGCAGCAGCGATGCAACCAGAGCCTAGTGCGCAAGATGTGTCATTTCGGAGCTGCGACAGCAGTGGCATTGGTGATTACAGCAACACTGAATTATTCTCATCAACGCCGGGACGCCGGTCGCACGTTGTTCTTCTTGCTCAGCGCTGAATCGCCTGTTGGTCCGATAAGATAGAGAGAGCTAAAAGTACGTCTGTGGGCTGATAAAGGGCTGAAAGGTGTGCGTACGTACCTGCGAGAGGGTCGTTGTCCTCCTGCGAAAGAAGATTTCTCGGCGATAAGCTAAGAGAGGAAGGGATTATATTCAGGAGATACTTTTGAATTTCCCGCCACTGCTAACTTTTCACGAGTGTGTTGCTGCAGTGCAGCGGTGTTTGTAAACAGAGGCTCTTTAATTCGGCGCTGCTGCTGTCAGTCTGCAGTTAAGGTATATATAGATAATATTTCTTGCTCTAGCATCGTGTGTACACAGCGTGCTTCGCAGATAAAAGCCGCAGGTGCGCTATGGACACACGCTGACCGTGTTCTATCTATCTCTCCTCGTTGGATGTCGGCGTGTGTGTGATTACACTTTATCGCCGTGTATGCCTGTGTGTGTGTTTTATGATCTCTCGGATGAAAAGAGGCGTTTTTTTTATTTCACAGCGAATGTCACCCGATTCGACTACAATCGTAAAAGGGGGAGTATTTTTTCGGATAGAGCAGCCTCGATGTGAGCGAAAAACTGTTGCTCGGAGAAAAAAAATTCAATTCAGACTGAACAGCCTGTTGAAATCAATTTTAGTTCAACTAGCCGATAAGTTTAGGAACTCAAGCGGTGCACAGCCCGAGCTTTTGTATTCTAAAGACCGGCGTCTACTGAGCAGTTTTGGGATCCGTGCCAAGGTAATAAACGTAATGAGCGTAATTCAGTTAGTCAAAATAAAAGTCGAAAAATGCCTGTACACTCGTTCTCTCTAATGAACGATAAATAAACTCGCGGAGGTGATGTAAGCTTCGCTCACTCTCTCTCTCTCTCTCTTTCTGTTTATTTATATTCTCCGGAACGATTCTCGCAAACATTTACAGGGTAAAATAGTAGTACGAATTAATTTTCTATATTCACACACAGAGAAATTCTCGAAATACTCGAAAAGTTTAATCGATAGAAGGCAGCAATTTTCGCTTCGAAGAATTTCAAAAGCACGCGGCGAGCCAACAAAGCTGCAAAATTCCCAGACGAATCGAATTATCTATTACAGCGACTATACAGTAGACTCACGTGCCCCCAAGGGGTTAACGTACAAAGCTCTCGCGCTTGCGCAAGCTCCTTTACAGCACTTTCTCTCCAGCCGCTATACACTATACTATACACGGTATATAATGTCACCGATAAGAAGCCGGAGGATTTTCAATGAGAAAACGCCGCCGCCGTCGTCTTATCGGCTCTATACATGCAGAATAACGTCGGCCGGAAGTCAGCTACTGCTGCTCGCGCTTTTCTCTCTCTCTCTCTCTCTCTCTCTAGTATATAGTGTATGTACGCGTCACGCTGTGGCGAGCCATGACATAACCCGTCCGTCTCTGTATACACCCACACCGACGCGTGTACTTATATACACGAGAAAGAGTGAGAGAGAGAGAGAGAGTCTGTCTTTTAAAGGGACGAGAGAGGCTGAAACAACAAACCCAATTGTGCGTTTTAGCGCGTGGCCTTGTTTCTTTCTCTCTCTCTCTCTCTCTCACTCGCTCACGCGCTTCTTTTCTTCTTTTTTTAATGGCCACAGAGGAGGAGGAGGAGGCAATTGAGGCGAGAGCCGAGTTTATGGAGTTCGAGGCTGTGTCGGGGTTTTGACGGCTCATTATGCGCGCGTATACGCGTCGGATGGGTGAGGTGTGTTCTGCTGCTGCTGCTGCTTCTGTTATGCTGATGACGATGATGGCACACACCGATGCGTCGACTCGACTTCTGGATTTTGTTTACAGAGGGAGACAGAGAGAGTGATGGATGAGCTGTGATTATTTTGTTTCGTGATCTCTGGGATGCTGCTATATAGCCGTTTTATGGCTGCTTCTGTGTTTTAATTGAATTAAACCCGTTGAAATTTTCATAATTAAATTTTTCGATTTTCCCGTAGAAAACGCGCTCGGGAAGAATTTCAAACACGCGGCGGAGACACTTAACCGAATTACCGCACGGTCTAATGAATTTAGTAGCAATTTCAGCGCGGTGCTAAAAACGAGATGGCACTTTATGCAGCGCCGCCTACTTTCATAAGCCTTCGCACGGCGCATTAGCTAAATTTTTGCAGCTAATAGGAAAGTTAAATCGTTGCAAAAGTGAAATACGAGAGTACGCTTTTTTTTGTCTTTCACGGGAATACCAGATGCAGACACAGGGACAATATTGACTCATGTGCGTATTCCTATATGTGATCGATGAGCTCGAAAAAGAAATGTGTAGAAGTATATTCAAAATAAATAAATACCGCGCCGAGGTTTTGTGTATAAGGTCGAGTCCGCGAGCATATAAGAATGCAAATCGATGGGAATCAAGTATTCAACGAGCTTAAACTTGCAAATGCACCGCGCGCATCTCAATTCGCTCTCTCTTTCTCTTGTATACGGCTTCTTCTGCGGAGAGTTCGCTTGTAGGACAAATCCGCGCGTTTTTCTTTGATCGATCTTTTTTTTTTCCTTCACTTCCACGTGTATACATGTCACACAATGGAAACCAAGAGGTGCTATGCTAATCGCCGGCAGTGACCCGATAGTAACCTCAGCACGGTTTACTTAAAGCCTAGCTTTTGATCGACGCGCACGTATATGAGAGCAATTTTATCGCATACTCTATGTATGCTAATTAAGCCTCTCGTAGTTTTTACAAGTGATAACAATGTAATCGCGTTGCGTAAATTGTCCGATGAATAATTCACGCGGAGATTTGTTGATTTGGCCTGTCTCTAGCGAAAACTCACCTGAATCTAATTACGCTTTTTGCAAGCGGCGTATATTTCGCCCACAGATCGCGTTTCACTCGCTGCTACTGCAGAATTTGGACGGCGAATTTCACAAGGCTGTTGTTACGCGGAATGACTTTTAGCGAAATTCGAGCATCGCGTCGGTGTGTGGAGCAGCTCTCGATCTCTTTTTTTTTTTTTTTAATGCTGATATATAATTGCCGTTGCGAAATGACGGCGCGTGTGTAACGCTATCCTAAACGACGAATATAGGCAGGAATTGCAGCGCGTCTGCTTTATCGAGGAGCGAATGTGAGAAGAGAGAGACTATAGTTTTAGTATGTGAACGCATTCTTGCGCTGGAAAATCGTAGTACAATGTTGAGAGAAAGAGTCGTATTTATACTTAAATGGACGACATTATTGTGTCTGTAGACGAGAGTTTTCATGCGTCTGAATTAGAAATTCGGATGTTTGACACGGATACGTAATGCGCGAAAAACCTCCCATCAAAAGCTCAAAAATTCATTCGTCACCTCCTCAACGACAATGTCCCCATCCAAGCATTAAATCCGTGCCGAGCCAATGAACCGACAAAAGCCGCTTACAAAACCATAAATTATGGGCACACGCGTCCTCTCAACTCCTCTCCAGCATCACATATACATATACACCCACAGAGACATTCTGCTCCAATTTGTCAGAAAAAGAATCTCTCCTTTTGTCGCCGCGTAAAAAGAAGAACACGTACCGTATATATAAACAAAGAGAAGAAGAAGACGACGTGAAGGAAAAGAAAGTGAGTTTTTCGCCTACTGGCTTGATTTACAGGGACGAGTCGCGGCTGGCTGACCGGACTTTCGTTTTCAAAAATACGTATATATCGAGTAGTAGTAGTAGTAGAACGAGTTTCGCTTTCCGCGCTGATTTTATTTCGAGATATAATATATTCTTCTCTTTTTCTTTAATAACGAGGCTGGTTACGAAATCACTCGCGAGGTAGGTATGCTCGAGAGAAAATGGCGAGTAGTATACGCGCAGTGTGTTTTAGGAAAAATTTAATTAATAAAAATGCGGTCTTAATTGGTGCAACGCTTGTATATAATACTGGACGGTGTATCTCAATCTTTCCGGTGTCTGATAGTGTCGGAAAATCTATGGAGAAAGTTGGACGTACCACGTAATCGGTCTGATGCTTCCTGGTTAAAAATCGGCAACGCGCAAAAAAAATATACGTAATCACCTCACGATCCCCAAATCCTATACCTTTCTTCTGCCTACTTTGCCTTATAATAGACACTATTTGCAAACGTCTCGCTGCTGATCCCAAATCGTCCTTTTCATTCGCTGTACATATATTTATACACCTGCCTGATGGGAACAGCCTCGACCGCAGCGATCACTCGTCGTCTTTCGGTCGGTTCGCGTGCGACGGGCTACTTTTTCTCTTTTGGCTCGAGAGGCATCACGCACACCTGTTGTCGCCCTGCTGAAGTGTGTGTGTTTGGCTGTTTTAGTGTCGCGATCGCAGCTACTGATTTCTCGGGAAGCGATATATAGAGTTTCTTACTCCCAGACGTGTGCGAGAGAGGAATGAGGATTAGAGAATTAGATTTTCGGCTCTTATTGATGCTAACTGGACATGCAAATTGAATGATAAATCATTGATAAGTGGGGTTTACGTAATGAGGTGCAGTTTCGAGTGGACTATATAATATTAAATGTTTATTATACATATACTTTCGTTCTATTATTCATTAGAAACGCTCGAAGGCGTCGCGCTTTCCAAATAAATCATAACCGTATTAGCGGGACGTAATTATTTCGCCTTAATAAAACCATAAAATTCCTTATAAATTACGCCCACGTGTACACAGCCCTGATAAAGATTTATCCTCGCGCGAACAATAAGGAAGTCGGTCCGCGTAAAAAAAAGAGAAGAAAAATGTCGTGTCGCGCGAGAGAGAGCACAGTGTTTTAGCACGCGTAGCTCGTACTCAAGGCAACGACCCGATAAAACCGATCTCCCTCGCTACACTTTTCCTGGAAATGTGGATTATAATTTTCTCTCTTTCTATAAACCGTTACACACACTCAAGCATCGCTTTCGATAAACGACAAATTGAAGGTTGGCTACTCGTTTGTTGTGGCCTGTCCAACACATACACACAGGCAAGGAGGCGAGAAAACGAATGTCAAGACGCGACGTGTGGTTTTTATATGTACCTGGTATACGTACGCTTTCTTGTGGCGGGATTTTTAATTTCCTCGAACTGCGCAGTATACAGCTTTTCTCTGTAGTGTAAATACATAGACACATACACACACTGCGCGAGTCGCCGTGGAAAATGACTGTGATCGAAGATAGTCGCGGATAGCAATTTCGCTCAGCCGAGCAGATATCATTTCGCGACGTGTGTACCGTTAACTGCGAGGTCGTTACGTTTTTTTTTTTCTAATTTCCAAATGGATTTTCCAGTCGACGCTGATGTTTGAAAAAAAAGGCTATGGCGTGTTATAACGTTAATTAGGAGTAGGAAAAAAAATAAACAAACAGGTAATGCACCGAGAAAGCCGTGTAGATTCTCAAAATAGCACACGCTTCTGTATCCCGACCTGTAGTTTCGCATTTGCAATCTTAGAAATAAGAAAATGCTAAAAATATACAACCGTTCAGTAGAAAAAGTCGGCTGCGGTGAGACGTAAATTTGAAAAGCGACTCTAATCTCTGCGGTTGAGTTTCGCAATAAAACCATAGCCATGAATACATGTCACAAGTCGTATATATATATATACAAAATATTCGCAAATCAATCTCGGCAAAAAGTCGGCGCCTCATCTGACTCTCCGTATATTAGATCCGCGATTAGACTCGAGCGATGAGCTCGGAAGGATAGATTACGCAATTGCTCGGCGAGCGATTCTCCGAAGGAAAGAAAGAGAGCCTTGGCTGCATTATTAATTCTCACTGCGTATATGTTTGTTTACGTTTTTTTTTCTCTCCATCTATGACTAATGCCGCGGACTTTGTGTATTGCGTATATTACATAGGATCTATACGTATATAAGAGTAGATTCAATTGCGCGAAAATGGATTATCACGAGAGAAGGAGGAGGAAACGCGAGGTTGTGCTATATACACACACACACGACAAAAGGCGCATTATATTATGCGCTGCACAGCTTTGTAGGTTATGCGCTCGCGCGGGACGGCAAGTAGGTTAACGTCGTATGTACCGTATAGTAAGTAAGTATATACAAGCGTCTTGCTCTCAGCTCCAAGTGATTTTGATAAATCGCCGGAGTATCTCCCTTTTTAATTGCCGATAATATATGCGTAATTTAATTTAATCTCCGAACGACGCGTTGCGTCACACCTGTGTTATAATAGAGACTTTTCGAATTCTTTAATTAACGACTTCCGCGCGACGCTGCAATTACTTATAGACCTTCCGCCGAATGTGGCGAATAAAAAAAAATTGCTATGCAAATATACGTAATTGCGTCTCGCATAATATTGCTATATATCGAGGGATTCCGAGGCTCGATATAGAAATGTGCGGTAGCGGTTTCACGAGCTGTTTTCTGAAAAAACATGCACTTCAAAAGCGGCCGAGCGCACTTCCGACAGATTTTCTCGCGCGACGTATACGTGGCGGACGTTTAAAACGCGAGAGCTCGATATATGAGAGCCTGGCTTTGTGTTCCGCGCGCGAGGTCTCTTTTTATGCGTAAAAGTGGGGAGGATCGGCTTTTCCCACGGGAAAGGGGAGACGACGCTCTTTTTTTGGAAAACCCTTTGGGATTTTTCTCGTTTTAATCAATTCAAACTGGCTCTATATATACGATTTAGAAAGAGAAATGTTCTTTAGGATAACTGATGGAGTACATTAGTTCTCTACTAATCTAACGCGAGTGGTTTTGTTGTAAAACACTCGCTCTAATCCGGTCGTAGATTACACGCGACGATCCGAAGCCAGGTTGATATCGGCCATAACTTTCGCGCAAAGCTCGGCCTTAGACGATTAGATTCTAACGGGAAGCTATGTGTGTATGTGCGTTCGGCGATTTATAAGCGAAATCGGAAAAATCGAACTTGCGGAAGCTTTGAACTATACGCATAGGTTGTTATATATTCCACGATATTGGTAAATAGGAGCGATAATAGCGGTGTTTGGTGCACGTAGCAAAGTTTCGAAGTGTATCGACTGCATTGTTTGGCGCGACTGAATTTACAAGGGCAAAGTTTCGTCTAATCTCTGCGGCATAAGTGCAGTTTGGTGAAATAGTAGACTCTCTACATATCGACTGGCCGGTAATTTAGAGATCAAAACTTGTGTAAATTTTCGCATTTATAAACAAAGTTTCCCGTCATTATCTATAAGCAACCGAATCTCAAGCCGTCCACTCGATACAAAGGCCGTATACAGAGAGCACACAGCTACTATACAGCTCTCAATATACACGGAAGAGCCATCGAGGCGATCGACGAGCGGGCGCCGCTCGCGCGATTAGACGTCCATTATACTCTCGGCTGGCGGTCGCATACGCCCACGCGAAATAATGCAGTCGTCGCTTATATGCTAGCTTGCACGTATATAACGACCGATATCGCGAAGTAAAGACAAGCGCACACGTGCAGTACGCGTTTTTTTTTTATCTCGTTGAGAAATTATGGATTTTTAATACGCGTTTAAAAATAGATGTAGTTTCCGCTTTACGTATATAGATACGTTGGCGCGTAAACTTCGACACGTGCATCAGCCAAAACAATCCGCGATATCTTCAAGAGACCCACATCCATCCGCGCCTTTTGCTATCTTGGTTTTACGCCACTCGCCTACTTACGGATTTAACTGCGCGCGCGCTGCAGTTATATAGAAGCACATGTTTATGACGGCTCTGCTTGTCTTTGTGCTTGCTATATATTACGCTCTCCGCCGTGTGTATAGGTTATATTATATACTGTCGTGCAAAAATGCGGTGTAGGAATTTTTGCCAGTCTATTTGTGAGACACGAATTTGAATACAATGTATATAGCTACGAGGCCCGACTACTTTTTTTCTTTCTGCGAGGCTACCGGTGTTTTCAGAGAAGAGTTACTTCACGTTGATTTATCACGATTGGCATAATAATTCAGAATAAAAAACGAGCGTTAGCTCTCAAACCATCGCAAATATTGTCACAATGGACCAAAGGCATTCCAGTCTAGCCGCTTAATCCCGGAGCGTCAAAGCTGCTGCCTCGGATTTCCCTCTCTCTCTCGAGCTTTCGAGCGTACACGTGTTTAGGTCACGTATGCAGACAGTCTGCAGCAGCTCGGAAATGCAGCAAAGCGTTAGCAATTTGTTCCTGTATGTACCTATACATACGGAAAATCCTGACCCTTTAACCCCGTCGTTTGAAAGTATGATGCGAGTATTATATACGAAGAGAGAGATCGTATTGTATATGAAAACGGCGGGGGGGCTTTTTTCACGGCCGACACCGTTATGTACGACGCGATTTCTTTCTTATTTATACGACGCCGCTTTGTGCGTGCGCTTTTTTCGCCGAGGCTTTATCTGCTGCTGCTGCGTCGAGAGCGTCGGTGATTTTTTCTTTTTTTTTCGGAGTGAGAGAGAGAAGTGTTGGGGGGAATTTGGGTGAACGAGCGTGTGGAGAGCCGGTATTGTTTCGTGCGCGAGCTTTAGACACGGTTTTTTGTTTGACGCCGGGGATTTCTTTTTTTGAAACTGTGTCGTTATTCTACGCTGTTTTCTAGTCGAGGCAAATTTTATACACTGGCATTTATGTGAAAGTTTAATCTCCGAAAACGTTTACTAAACCAGGCATAAATCACGCCGCTAAATAGGCAAATCGCCAATAACGCTGAAAGCAATGCATCGATTGCGTAATAACCCCCTGATGCGAAAAAATAAGCTCCTTTTTCGCGCGCATCAGCCTTGAAACGCCTCTCATGAATCACACATCAGCCTGTAATTCGACTCTAAATCAGCAAAGTACCAGCTATAATAGAGCATGACTCTCGCGCGCCAATATCCACGCGTGACATTTTCGAACGCGCGATTATATTTTGACTCGACGCTCGCGTGCGCGCTCGCGTAAATCACGACTCGCGGTCACTTCGCGGAACAGTCGTATAGGTATAATACCGGGAAAACGAATTCGCAAACCACTGTTTTAGCCCCGACGGCTATACTGCTTGCAATCAAGTACACGGATTAATTGCGCTGCTGTATTAGTATAGCCTGTCTCCTGCAATAGGTTAACGCATTGTATTTTTAGATCTCAGAGGTGTAGGTTATTATATTATACTTCAAAGCAGAGTAACCTGATTTTTTTCCTCGACGACGGAGGAAAATCGTGCGCGCTTATAAATATGAATAAGGAAAGAGCAGCGTAGGCATATATCCTGCGCGCGCCGGTTTTAAATTTTAAAATATACGACCGCGTAAGTTTGAATCCGATTCTGTCTCTCTCTCTCTCGTGGAATTGATGAATCTTAAGATGGAGGGTATATAAGACTTCTTCACTCTTATATACGTTTTTAGTGTCGCCGACTTTTGCCAGAATTATATAGTCGGCTAGCTCTCGATAGTTTTGCGATTCAGATTTTCTTTTTCCTCGAGCGCGCAATTCAAAAAGTCAAGATCCTTGTCAGCGCGCCGATGACTTAAACATACGGTTGATCGAATCAACGAGTATTCCTAACGCTAAACATTCAATTTGCAAGCATAAATCCACATCAGAGAGAGAGAGAGAGAGGATTCCTCTCAATCGGTACTAAAATCAACACGTGTACGTATACCTCCGACCGCAGCAAAACAACACATCAGGCATATAGATATATCCTCGGCAGTATAGTCCCCTATAAAAATCCCGAGGCAGCAGCTCTCCCGCAATAATAAACACCGCCGACATTCGCAACTTCACGTCCGGCTCGCACCGAAAATGCAGTAGAGCGAGACCGTCACGCAGAGCTCTCTCTCACCCCGAGCAGGATACTTTTTATTACTTTCAATATCGCGCGCTCGGGGCGACGTGCTCTGCCTGCGCAAAACTCTCTTCCTCGCACCCATGACACTGAAATAAAAAAAAAGCAACGGAGTATTATTATAAGCGCAACAGTATAACAAAAAAGAGAGAGAGAGGGTCGAATGTATAGAGGGCCCGTATGATTCGCCGGTGCTCTGAATCATGCGAAATGATAATCGTCAGCAGTGTGTATAGTGGGCATTAAATACGGGAAACTCGCGCAGCTCTCCCCGCGCTATTAAAATTTAAACTCCCTATATATACTGTACTCGTGCTCTCTCTCGGTCGGGCTTCTGCTCTTTGTCCTCGCGCGAGCGCGTGTATTATATACCTGCCACCTTTTCTGTCTCTCTCTCTCTCTCTCTCTCTCTCTCTCTCTCTTATGCTTGGATGGAAGAGAGAGAGGGAGTCTGGCGCAGCAGACCAGACGCTCAGCAGGACTGACCCGACCGGTGCGCTCTGCGCGAGATTGTGTATGTGTTGTGGATCACGAGCGGGATATATACAGTGTGGCGAGAAAGTACGCGTATATACGTTTATATCGCGAGTATATAGCTATATATAAGTGAGATTTTTTCGGAGAAGAGCTTGGGCTCTTGAGATACGAAGCTTACATCGATCGAGTGTAAAAATAAATTTTCGCTCGATATAGAAATGAAAGTATTTTCATATACGTATAAAAAGTACGTATATCAAAGTTAAGCCTCTTTCGATAATACATTCCGGCGCGAGAGATTAAGCCCGCGCAATCAATCAAAAAATCGACGTATCCGTAATAAAAAAAAAGAAAATCAATTTCGGTGTATCGAGTTTCACCTGGGCCATAACCGGCTTTTTTGTCAAACAAAGGAGACTCGCAGACTACTATTATAGTGCCTCGATGTAAGGGTATTTCGAACGCGTCTTTTCGCGGCAACTAACAGGATCAGACGCGTCGATGATGATGACGAGGAGAGTAAGTGCAGCGCGACGAGGATAATTACCGACACGTGGGAAGAAGAGGTGTATCGACGTCGTTAAAAGCGCGGGGTTAACGAGCCTTTCGCCGCCGCCGGAGGAAGTGACACTCGTCGTCGCTTTTTGCTTTATTAGTCGATTTTGGAGTTCGAGTTTGTTCGAGGGCTGTACTATATAGTACCGTGCTGCGCACAGCCTTTGAAGTGGATTTTTTGCTAACGGGAGTTCCGAGGGCTTTTTTTTATACGTGTAGAGGCTGCAAAGTGTGATCATACCGTGGTTATTAATTTGTATACTGTCTAAAAAATTATCTCTTATCCTTGCGTTATGTTTATTCACCGAAATACCACGAGGATCAGAAGAAAATGTTCACACGCCATAATTCCTATCGTGTCTTATCTCGCGTTTCCGTTTCAAAACGTATATACGTTTCCCAAGACAGAGTCCAAGACAAACAGCCATAAAAGAATCATCCGTATCCGTCCACAAACATCAGACGCTATATTATTTGTATCTCCATCACACACATCGCGGCTAAAAGCTCGACATCACCGATCGTTACGAAATTACTCGCCTATATTTATACACATACACACAAGATAATCCATTCGACAAAGAAACAAACAAACACCGAAATCTCTTTCCATTATCTCATCGACTTTTTTATACGCGACGTGTATATACACGTAACGCAAGCAAACACACGACGACGAATAGAAGCAGAATAGCCAAAAGAGAAAAAGACGAGGAGGAGGAAGGAGGAGGATCCGCGCGCGAGTCTAGACGAGGCGGAAAGGCGTAATACGGTAGCGTCGCGACAAACGGAAAATGAGCCAGCAGTTCGTCCGTCCCCCGTTGCGGCAGGAAAAACGCGCGTTTATGTTGGCACGAGACTGTACAGCATCGCTATATAATATACAGATACGTATGCGCAGTTACTCCAGCCGTGTAATGTCCACTTGCTTATGCCTTGCAGCTAGATGGATGCGTGTAAGGAGGAGACGCTCCGGGAAAATGGGTAATTTGTCATGCGAGTATATTTCTCGATTTTTAAGGTGGGAATATAAGTACGTATGCGTGACACGCGCTTCCGCGTGTGCGATATTTCTGAAGCTGCTGTATGCGCTTTTCAGTTTAATTTCATTAAAATATAAGCGGAGAACGTTGTTTTCCCAGTCGAGTTGGTTAATTAATTAATTATAACGATACTATTACGTTGATAAACACTTGAATCATGAAGAAACGTGCGGAAAAGTTACAACTCCTGATCGTACAATAATTCACCGGAAAACTCACTCACTCACCCCATCATCGTCTCACTAAAAAACTCATCAGGCTCTTACCACCCCGAAAATTTCCACCACATCAATTCCCGCCGACACTTGCCATCTCAATAATTTTTCACTCCTCCGCAGCCAGCCAATCCGAAATCTCTCCCTCTGGCGATATATACATACGCATCATACAAAGAGAGCTTCTTCTGCAAGCTCTCTCAGCTCGAGAGGAAATCCCCGCTTGCACGCAAGGGATGAGTCATCTGGAGCCGTCGGCCGTCAGATCGATATCCGCGTATACGCTCGTCGTGTATACGTATACACACAGCTTCGGAATTCCAGAAGGGCTGTGTATAGTGGAGAGGGCGCGACACCCCCCAGCAGACGGAATATTTCACAGTGAGAGAGAGAGAGAGAGAGACTAGTCCCCCTGTGTACTAAAGAGCCTGTAGGGGTTGACAGAGGGGTCGCATTGCGCATACAGTTGGATGGAGAGAGTGAGGCAGACTTCCATTACTGCCTGGCTTTCTGCTAGCGATAAAGAATTTAGGGGCTGCGAGGCTTATGCTTGTGGTCTGATGACGGTGGGTGGACCTCTCTATTTTTCGGGGTGGCATTTTGGATGTTTCGAATTGCTGTTTGGATATGTGTCTAATGCGAGTTCCGGTGTTCTATTGACAGATGTATTAGCTGTATTATCGTGATCGCGATGTTGAAAAGTTTGCTGAGTGAATATTAAGTTTCTGAAAAAAAAACGGCGCTTCGAGAAAACAAACTTTACCTGTCGTTAAATAATTAGCTCCAAAGTTGTACACAGCAACTTCGTCCTTATTTACAAAATCCTATTAAGGATCTGGAGTCTCCTAATCATCACTGCGCAGCTTTAAAAGTAAAATTCGAAAAAAAAATAATTCCGCTAAGCCACTCCACACGCAAAAAGAAAAAGAGATAGAAAAAAATGTTCCGACTCCAGTCCTCCTCTCGAGAAGCCCTTCTACGCTCCTTCCCGCGCGCAAAGCCTATCAGTCCGCTAGCATCTATGAAGTCTCTCCCTACGAGCACGTAGTCTCTTTGTCTCTCTCTCTCTCTCTTCCTTCCCCTTCGTCTTCTCTCTTTCTTTCATTCTTTCTTTCTGCGTATATCTCTGTTTGCCCAAGCCGGTGCGCTCGTCTCCATTTCCCTATTTGTCTCCGTCCTCGAGTAGCTGCGCCTCACCATCTGCGTCTCTCTGTCCCTTTCTCTCATGGTCAAACGCGCGGATTTTTATTTATACGGCGACGCTCTTGTAATTAACGAGATATCGATCAGCCGCCGGCTGGCCGGTGTCCGAACGAAGCCTCTCGTCGATTAAATGGCTGCTATATACTTTCGGCTCATTGTCTATACGTATATATTCTTGATGCGCGCGGGGATGATGAGGCTATACATATACTGTGTATAAAGAGAATGCACTGAGAGAAAGATATGCTTGCTGTAAACATGTACACATGTTAGTAGCAACAAT
>UCOJ01001681.1:0-23524 GCA_900474305.1 Cecidostiba fungosa
CCATCTAGATCCTAACCTGAAAACCCGCTAGATTTGAAAAATCTCGGTAGTTGCTGGGGACTTTCTCGGCATCGCTGCTACCAGGGTGGTGCAATACTAATTCGCTCGTCGAAGAATCCCCATAATAAGTGTTGAGCTGGCCGAACCTGGTAAAGTTGGTTTGCCATGCCTGACTATTCAATGTCACTATCGTTTGACGAGAAATTATCGATATTTTTTTCAAGGTTCAATATTTAATATAATAATTGTTTAAACCTTGTGGGGAAATAAAGTCTATTACCATTAATATTTTTATTGCTATTAATTTACATATTTTAACATTCAATAGAAATTGTTGAATCAAGTGTTAAATTGTGAAGATAAAAATGCAAAAAATATACATTATGGATAAATTACGTGAAATAATTAATCAAAACTAGTCTATATCTCTCTGGATCTCTTGAACTCTCGACCAATAAAAACAGATCTGATGAGATATGGAAAGATGAAATTTTAGCAATTAAATTCATTTAATAAAATATTCGTTTGAAACGAAATACATCATCAAACCCGCGTAAACGCAGCACGAATTCTGCTAATATACGCAACTTTTCTTAACACAGAAACTACAGCCTCACGAAAACTGCACCAAAAATTCAAAGCAGCAAAACACCGACCCTCCAATTTCCCAGTATCGTTGGGGTATAGACCTATAGGTATATAGGTATACCTCCGGCGTTTTATTTTCAAACTTTCGAGAAGAGTCTCTTCAAAAATTAATACCGGAAAATCGTCCCCTCGCGACGCTGAAAAAGAACTCCGCCGTGTTAAAAAAAAACTATTCTCACACGCGGAAAAACTTTCCACCAGAGCAGGTATACTAAAGTCGCGCTCATTAAACCCGGCGCTCTCTCGCGTTAAAAGTTATTTTTGGTTCATCATCCCATTAACGCGCAGTTCGCAGCCTAATAAAGTTCCGTCGGCTCCGAGCCCTCGCACGTGCTATACATATATATACACACACGTTCACCTATCAAGTATGCACCGCACAGGTATATATACACTGGCCGGCGCCTTTATTAAAGATGTACAAAGTTCTCCTCGGCAGCGTGAAAAATTTATTGCGTCCGCAGGAGGTCAGGCCGGAGAGGAAACGACGTCGACGTGGGCGGCTGCTGCTGCTGTATCGCTCGACGAGAGGGAGAAAAAAAAGCTGCAGAGTTGGCGGCTGGAGCACGAGATGAGACAGGCGGAGGATGGGAAAAAGCTGAATTCGGCTTGAGAGACTTCCGGACGACCAGAGAGAGAGAGAGAGAGCCGATTTATGACTGTTGTCGCGAGAGTTATACTGTATATGAACTGCTGGGATAGTGTACTACTTGCCGACGATAATAAACTCGGAGATTTGTGTCCGAGCTTTACGGTAATTATCGCAATACTCGTTAGGAAAGTTTCGTCGTAAATTTTTATTCGTGTGCGGTTCTACATATTCGAACGTGTAAAACGTATGCCAATAAACAATACACAGAGATATGTAGTTTTTACGCGGGAATAGAAATTAGTTACTTTTCACTGAACAAGAGCTTCATCAACGATCGAATAGTCAAAGCTCGTGGAAAAACTCTCGGATTTGACTGGTATCGTGATTTTTCTGTTCATGTTTTTTGTTAAAAAAAAAGTATCGCCGTTCATCGAACGATACAATTTCACGCAGTGAACTATCGAATCCGGCATGTAGAGAACGCGTGCGAAGGTATACGCGTATACGCGCGCATTCGGAATATCAAAAACAGCGAGAAATATCGATCAGTGCGAGGACGCACCATCGGCTTACTTCAACCCTTTATATGCGCTCTAGTCGTCCTGCGGATATTTACTTTTAGAGCTGGGCAAAATACCGGAACACCTGCGTCGTCCGTTTTTTTTTCATGGGAATATATACGTCGTCCATGTGTAAAAATGCTTATCTCTGGTTTACATAATAATAAGTTTGTGTTTCGAAGAAAACCCTTATCTTCACGTATTTTAAAAGCTCGTGGAGTAAGTTTTTAATTAAATTAAAGTAACGATCGACACAAGAATTTACTCAAGTCAAAAAAGAAGTTGTTCGAATTATATTGTTATTTTAAAAGCAGCTACGGCGTATGAAAAATTTAACGAGTGCACTAGAAAGAAAATATAAGAAACAGGGAAACGCAAAAATTTAAAGTCCGTGAACGGTGCCGGATCGTCCGCATCTATTCGAGCTCGCGTATAATACCTCGGAGTATTGTCCCCCATGTGTCTACCTCTGGAAAATTTAAGAGTCTCGCGAATACAACATTGATTACAAACTGTTATATGCGCGAGCTTCCAGTCTCTCTTTCTTTCTTTCTGCTCGTGGAATAGTCGGGGGATAGTATAGTACAGTCGGAATAAAAAAAGCTCACAATGTAAAATCTTGATGCGTGAATTTTGTTCTCTGTCCTATCGCATTGCT
Source organism: Cecidostiba fungosa (assembly GCA_900474305.1). NCBI lineage: Eukaryota > Metazoa > Arthropoda > Insecta > Hymenoptera > Pteromalidae > Cecidostiba > Cecidostiba fungosa. Next base: position 2,459 of record UCOJ01001681.1, read on the forward strand.
TTTCTAGCTTTCTACTGTTGGTTATTTGCATTCATGTCGCTTGAGAGTAGTTGAAAATTTGTCGGTATATAAATGGTAGGTTGAATGGAAATTGCTTCATCGCGTCGTGCTCACGGGTCCCTTTTTAAGCTTTTCATGGTTATTAGCTAATGGATCTTTTATACTCTGTATATGTTTGATAGGGTTTCCAAAGTTGATTTTTTTCCTTAAAATACTTTGAAAGATATAACTCTATCAATAGAGATTCATCTTTATTTATAAAGGCCATGAAAATATTACACGTATACAAGAAAAATGCGAACAAACACTTGCAAGACATAAATTCCATACGTTTTAGAAACAGTTTATTATGGAAACAGATAATTTATTCAACTTATTCACAAATTGTTTCATTGCCGCTTCAAGTGCGCCTTATTCGCATCAACCTATAAATTTTTCATCACATTCTTTGTCGTGTGCGCGTCTGGGTTTGGTTTACGGGCATAGCTCAAAAGTTGAATGCATATAAATTCCGAGTTCGGACAATGATATAACGCGGACAATGCAGCGGACGATTCTATTCCACACTGTTCGTTTTGATGCGTCTTTGCATAGTTTACACGTCTACCGCGAGCGAGAGTCGTAAAATTTAAATTAATTCCAAGTTTTGCGGGTGACGATGAAACTTAGTATTTGGGTTAAGAACATTTATGTGTATGTTACGTCTTGTGTGCCGTGGAACGAGGTTAATGGAAGGTTTAGTTATACTGCAGCGCCTGCAATAATTGTTGGACTAATTATATAGAGCTGAAAGATAACTATATATCTTTATAGAATCAAGTATAGATTCAAATATCAAAACACGAAGAATTCCCACCCCGCTATATATAAATTGAAAAAATTTCATTATCGCCGTAGTTAATTTCGAACTCGTAGTTCTATATCAAAACCGCTACACACGGCCGTTAACTTTTTAATCGCGACGACTGCCGTAGCCGGTCAGCGTCAAATCGAATCGCCGGAAATTAAATGACAAAAAACCGGAACGCGCAGCTTTACAACCGTCGCATTTTTTCGCTATCGACGAGGGCGCCGTGACATTATTCCGAACAGCGGCCCGCGAATAGGTTTTAGGCGCGCACTTTTCTCTCTCTCTCTCTCTCTCCTTTTTTTTAACTTTCTCGTCCCGCGAGCACTGCAGCTCCCCGTGTTTACGGCTTATTTTACGTTCATTGTAAAAGCCCGGGAATTTCGTGCGCCACTGTCGACTCGTTCGCTGCTACTGCGTCACGCTGCGTATACTCTCTTGCAGCCCTGTTGCCCCGTATAACTGCGCGTAATGGCACAAGTTTTTTTCTTCACGAGGAATGCTCTAATTGAAACTTTGGCTATAACTAAATCCTTATTAAACCTGCTGTGAGCTAAGAACTCTCTTCTCTCTCTCTCCCGCATGTCGTATAATCTTCAGCAATAAACAAATTTTTTTATTACTACAGCTTGGTAAAACTACAATTTCGACATCTTACTACTTTTTTTTTGTTTTATATTTTGATAATTGTGTGCTTGCACGGCGGTTTATTTTATTTGCGTAATTCTCTATTAGAAATAAGAGCAATCGAACCCTCTATATTTGATCAAGTAAATATTTAGCGGATTCGCGCAAACATTTCCGTCGATCGAACTTTTACTGTATATACCTACAACATATATAGGTACACGGGCCGCGTCGCCGCGAAACTTTTTTAATACTGAATTTTTTCCCTCCTCGCAGTGCGTGTGTGTGTGTGTGTGTGTGTGTATACAGCTTCGTCCTTCTTTTTCCCGAGTGCGTTGTTTCGGCGGCTCGAAGTTTCGGAACGAATTGCTGGCTGAGCGCGCGATGTTGAAAGTTTTCGGGCGTGCTGGATATTATTTCGTTGATGTATCGGGCGATTTTTCGCAATTTCACGCTTCATGGAGTGGTTGGCTGCGAGGGGCTGAGGAATTTTCGGGATACTTCGACGCTCTCGTAACGAGGCGTAATTGAAAGTTACGAATGACGGATACAAATGTGTCGGCTTGATGTTTTTCTCGTGTTATACTTTTGCGGAGTTTCTTATATACTACTGTTTCGTGAGTGATACACGTGAGATCTCGTGTGTGAGCTCAGGCGAATTTATCGAGATAAAGTGTTTTGTACAAATTAATTATTCGGATACATCATGAAGCTCGTCAAAAATTTATAAAATTCTTCTCGACAAATGATGCGAACGGATGAGTGTATGAGTATTCAACCGAGCGCGAATTATTCCATTTGGTCTGCATACCGCTTGTATTTCACAGGAATCCCTCGGAAATGCCTTTTTGGGCTTTATAACGCTCGGCTGACTTTCAGGAGCTCACTTCGTTTAGAGTATTATTACACAGAGTGCGTTACGAGTGAATTGTGTAACATTATTACACAATTCAAATTTTTCACTCGAACACTCGACTGTTCAAGGCGACCATTGCCAAATAATTCGAATACGCGCTTCTCATTATTCGAACCCGATCAATGAATAATTCAAGCTCGCTAATTACGATCACGGATCCTCGGCTATCGCAGTGGTAATACTTTTATTCGCGTATAATTTCGCGTGCGAGTATCAAACGAGAGCAAAAAAGTAGATATACCGCAGCCGAAACTAGATATACAAAAAAAAAAAGAAGTGCGTTGAATTAATAATCGCGCGTTGTCCAGCTGATAAAGTGCGCGTGGCATCTCTCGCTGATGGTGGGGGGCTCTAATAACACGGGGCCGTTAATTACATTTTTCCGGCTGGCCTCAGGGGGGACGAGAAGACTCTATAGGCCCGGCCGCGTGTCGTCCATTATATGTATATACATGCCTACACACTAAACTCCCGTTCGCTCTCATACATCGACACTCCCCTTTCCTTCCCACGAGGAGCTTTCGCATCATCAGCGTGTGTGCGAGAGCTTTCACGTATATAAACTCGAACACACACACACACATATAGGCGGTGGTAAAGCCCAGGAGCGTTTGAATTTTTAAGCCCAAGCACATGAAAGGGCGCTGGTGGCAGTAGTAACCCTCGCAGCTTGCATAGCTATATAGCCATAAGGACGGTAGGTGCTGGGAGTATATAGCGCGGCCAAAGTGCAGAAACGGGTTAAGTGTAATTAGCGAGGCGAACTTTGAAAGCGACGCCTTGCAGCAGCAGCAGCAGCAGCAGGAGGCTGGATTTAGCCCGGGCGTATATATACATATGCAGCCAACCGGGCGAGAACCTCTATAGAGACTCCGCGAGCGAGTTGTTGTCGCGCTGCAGCTTTTCACTCTGCAGTGCATTGGCGGTTGAATGCGGCCAGAAGGGCTGAGTAGGTTTATATATACGTATATATGCGAGAAGAGAGTTTGAATGTGGCACGCCGGACTTGTCGCTTTATTTCCTTATCTCGTCCTTTTCTTTTCTTGCCGGTATAACGCCTGCGTCTTTTTACTATTTTCACCCTGCTCGGACGAGGGATGAATTTCGCTTAGCTTTGTATCGCGTCAGGGTCGAGCTTTTTTATCGGATGAATGCTACTGCTTTTTTTCCCCTGTTGGACGAGGGTATAAACGCGCGAGAAGCTTTCGTTCTCGCACGCTTTTACTGCTCTAATTTGAAAGCAACACAAGGCTGCTGACTGCAGTCTTGTAACATCTAAACTTGGAAATACAGCACACTCGCTGATATTTGCCATTTTACACCGAGTAAGTATATAGAACACGTCAGAATTATTAGCAGTCGTCGTGTACGTGCTTTTCGGGGCAGATTTTCTAGCGGCTAAAAAAGAGCGTCGTCGTCGTCGTCGTCGTAGAGAGAGAACACGAGTCTACTTTGCACACGCGGTGCAAGCCCAATAGCAGCACTTACCTCGTTTCTGCACTTGTCCTCGATTCAGCTGTGAAAAGAGAAAGAGAGCAGACTCGGTTAGAGTCGACGGACGACTGCGCTCGTCGCTTTGTTCTTTTAAAGCGCGCCGCGTGTGGCTATACTGCACACTTTTCTCTCGCATGTTCCCGTTCTCTCTCTCTCTCTACTTTTTTTATTTTTCATCTGCAGCTGCTACTCTCTGGCTCGGTTTTTAGCCTGGTTTTATTATACCTCCGAGAGGAGACGGATGTTTGCGCTGCGATTGTTATGTCGCTTGATTGTGTCTTATATAGTTGCTCCGGTGAATATTGGATGACAAGCAGTTTGTATGAAAAACAAGTTTTTTCAAAGTAAGTAGTTACAGTCAACGCGCGATCGGGCGAACTCGCGAAAAACACTTTCATACCTTATAATGAATTCCACGATAATATACATACACTCCCGGTGGTTCTGTCAGAAGCTAACCACGACACTTCATTAGTAAACTGTGCAGTTATCAAGCTCTCTTTCTCTGAAAAATGCCTCGAAATGCCAGCTGCGAAACACATTTCATTTCATTTTGCTCGCCGGGCTCTATAACACGCCGCCATACTCCGGTCCTCTTTGCTAGATTGCGCGAAAGAGAAAGCTCGGCTGGAATTTCGCGCGCGAGATGATGGAGCTGAAATTTACGAAATGGAAAATGGGAATTGAGGCAGAGGCGCGCGCGCAAGAGTCATGGATTAAGAGCGTTTCTCCGCTGGTGGTATATAGCGCTAATCTTTTGTTTCTCGTGCTATATACATAGCTTCTTATTCCATTCTTTTCCAAACATTATTGTTGTCGTCCTCGGACTTGAGAGTTTCCATTGTTTTTCTAGCGTTTTCTTCTCGTCGTCCCTCTCGACTGAGTAATACATAAGATTGCTGGCCGTCTTGGGGGAATAATTCAAGCTCTGCGATCGAGGGTTCTTTTTTTCTGTAATAGTCGCGCACTTTCGCCTCGTCGCTGAAGACGAGAGACCGTTGAATAAGGCATAGCGTATATGGAAAGTCGATGCTTGGGAGAGGAAAGTTCGCGGATTTTAGATCGAGCGTGATGAAGCTTCCGCCGAGAGTTGCAAGTTTAATTCTTGTATCAATATTTTGCTCGGATGAATGTGCAATGAACGCCGCCGTTACTGATGCATCTAACTTGTTGAACAGCGTACTTATTGCGCCACTGTTGCGTTCCAGTTTCGTAACTTTGTAGAATCAGTCGCTGCTATCGTGATGTTTCGAATTGAATGTACTTTAGAGAAAAGCGCGAGTACGTCGATCCTCATGCTCTGCCTCCTCGGCTCATCAAGATGAGCGAATCTTTCATCTTTAGTTTTAATCCCGGCTCTATTTCGTTTCCTTTCAACGTTATTGCCCGTATAACACTTAGGACGTCATCTCATTGTTTCTCTACTTCCGTTTTTTCTTCCCATCTGGTTGGAAATCTACAAGAATAATTCACTTCACTCCATTTGCGCACTTATCTCTGCTCTGCGATTCTCCTTTTCCATTACAAAAACATCTGGTACAAATATTTTAATTACGAGTACGCGTTTGATAAAATATTTAAACAATAAGGTGTGCTAATTAAATAAATAATAGCCTGTAGCGGAAACTATTTATAAAACGAAGCTACGATAGGTGATTCAGCTCTAAATGTTTAAATAACGGAGCGAATACACATATCATGGTTTCGCCTCTCAATCGAATTCCTGCACTTATGCAAATAATCCTCGGCATGTGAAAACACGCAGCGGCATTTTCCAGATAAATATTGAACGTAGCAACGCTTTAGCTCGATTTTACACGCTTTATCTGTGTTTTGAATTTCCGATTTGACGTGCACTTGCCAAGTTACGCGACATACGCACGCGTCGAAAATGTTTCCAAATAATCGCCAACTACGTGCGCAATATTCGTTTTCTAAAAGTTTCGATTTCACTTCATCTCTCGAGCCAGATTTAGTATATTTCTCTCGAACTTGCCGATTCAATCACTTCATATATGAAAATCTATTTGATACTAAGTGTAATCGTATTAACAACAATTTCCACTAGTATTAAGATTACCTTCTCGTCAGTGCCGTTCGTGAAAATGTTGCACTTTTGCTTCAAATGGCCTGCAGCAGTGTACGCACTATTGCTTATTGAAATTTACTGCACAAGAACCCTGTCGCGTCGTTGATAAAGCAGAGGATTTGTCGGCACACAGCAGTAAAAACAAGCGGGAAATATTCCCAGCTCAAGCCCATGCGTATACACCAGAGTAGCTAATCCCGCATCTTATTTCCCTTGCAACTTCCTCCCCCTTTTCCGTCCTTTTCTCACTCATAAAACAACTCGTTTACTTTTTTCCCCCCAACAACTTCGATCGTCTCGTTCTCTCTCTCTCTCTCTTGGCTCACGCACGATCTACTCCTCCTCGTTTCTGTCCGTGCATTATCGCAAACTCCGGTAATCCCGTACGGGTGCTTGCAAAAAGCCAGAGTAAAAAGCTCGCAAGCTCCGAAGGGTTAATGCCATTCAAAGCGCGAGCCGCTTGATCAAACAAATGGAGTATTACGTGGGACTCGCGGATGATATATACTATATGTGTCTCCCCCAGTATTTCTCTTATTCCCTTTCGGCCGGCGGCAGCACCTGCGGTACTTACAGCGTAACGAACCGGACGTTTTTTTGCGGTTCGTATACGCACGGTATAAGCCTTGCCACGAGACGAGGGTATTTGTAGCGCGAGGGAGATTTTTTCAATTATTATATAAGCACATCGACGCCAGGGTCGCTTTTCAGCCGGAATAGAGCAGAGTTCCATAATCGGATTGCGAGTTTTCGCGAGAAATTAAGGCGAATCGATGACGCTATATACTTTACAGAGAGAGAGAGAGAGAGAGAGAGAGAGAGAGAGAGAACGGAGAACTGCGGTTTTATATAACGGGATAAATTTCGAAAGGAGATTGGAGAACTGCTGCGGGATGAGACTTTTGGATTTACGTCGCTACTAACTTTCGAGATTCTCTTTTGCGAAAGATTATACTTGCGCGGCTATAGAAATTTAAGCTTCGATATTCCGAGCTAGAATAGGCTGGAATTCAAACGTTTTTAGTCAGCTTTAAGTCTATTATAAAAATTTAACCAACGGGAACGAAAATTCTTCAATGAGCTAACGCGATAAAAGCTATATTTCCACCAACCACCGATTCTTTCGCGAAAATCTCCGTTTGTCTGAAACTCGTAGAGCCGAAAAAAGTCGGTGTCTCGTATACGATTGTAAATAGGATGAAGCTCTCCAGTCGCGCGAGTAGTTCGGAGTAATTTTCATCAGGAGAACGCTGTCGGTAAAAAACCGAGGAAAAGAGCCGTGTGCGTGTGTGAGTATTAACCGAGTCCGGCGGAAAATTTAATTTGAAACAGCGCGAGGGAAAAAAGAGTCTATAGCTGGAAGGCTGCTGCAAAGTTGACTGGCATCGTGATTGACAGACTCTGGCGCGAGTCGCGCGCGGAAAAAGGATGTGCGCCAAGCTGGAAAACACGCAGCTCGGTGATGTATAGCGAGACGAGACTCGGAGTGGCAATTGCACGTATCAAAAATAGAATTATAGTTAAGATTGAAATGGAGCTTGAATCCGGTTTCTTTCTTTTTTCTCATGCTGCCGCAGTATCATTTGTTTCGTACCTTGGTGAACTCGTTGAATTGTCTTTTTCTTTAGTTCTGATAATTAATTAATGATATGTGAGAGTCTATATGAAAAATCTATATGAAAGTATGCCGAATCGGTCGTATTATCGACGCCAAGCCCGAACAGCCGTATAAACTAAAACGATGCAGATTGGACTGGTCCTTCCCCCACCGCTCTTCGACTTTCCAGTTTCTGGCCAGCGAAGATAGGTGGCGCATAGACACTTTTTCATGTCCCTCATTACAATCTGCAAAACAACTATTTCAGGCCATCAGATGTAATTTGGGTCACTTATGCTATAACTACATGCGACAACGTATCATTAACTTTATTGTCAACGTATTAAAAATTGTCTGCCGCAAAATGATTTGTCGTACCTGGAAGATAGTTTCGCTCAGCACAAAGCCAACTGTTATTCGAGCTCGATTAAGGGCTATTCGAGGCATGTGTGGATGGAATGCCAAACTTACGGAATCAAACGCTACATCAGCGCCGCGCATATACGCGTGGAATACTGCACGTTATAGCATCGGCATTGCATACGTACATTTTCGAGCGTTATTAACAATTCAAACAATCAGGCAAAGCCCACTCGAAATTTAGATCCTCCTCTTCATCATCTGCAGTATGTATCGTCGCAAAAATAATCAATGTAGGTATATGTTATAACGAAATTTCTGCATCCGTAAAAGCTCGGCCCGTGAATATTATATAAAAAAAGAACTGGCGGAACAAAAGGCGAAACACAGTTGGAAAAAGTTTTCCCCTCCGCGGCGGTGACAAATTCTCCGGCGTACTTAATCTAAAGTTTTCCGCTCGCTTCATAATTCCTTTCTCTCACTCTGGTACATAGCCCGGAGGCTCCTTAGAGCAGCAGCAGCAGCAGCAGCAGCAGCCGCTTTAGAATCCGTCACTTTTCGACTGGCTTCCTGTTCCCGCGCGCTCGAAAAGGGCGTGTACCCGTGCAGCTGCGGGGACAATGAGAGCGTATGCCAACAAAGTTATCACGGCTGCTCGCGCGCCGCGTTGAGAGGAACTGAATACAGCGCGAGTGCGCGCAGGATGAAATTATTCACGGGCAATCTGTCGTAACCGAGTTAATTTCGCTCCGCCTGAAAATCTACATATTCAGGAAGATAGCCTAGCTAGCTGCGCTCCTACTGCGCACGCGCGCACATTACACAGCCCCGAGGTGATGATATGCGACCATTACGCTGTTGCGCTTTGCCCCTTCTCTTATTCGATTTTGCACGAGCAGTATATACACGAGAGTATATATAGAGCCTATGTGCTGGAGGAACGGACGTATCCTGCGCGCGATGCGCTTCCGTGGGCTTGAAAGCCAGAGACGTGGCTTCGCGCATCGATTAGCCTGCCGCGCTTCTCCCTACTCTGAGTTATGTGCCTTTGTACGCGTGCAGAGCTGAGGGCTTGCATAATTTATGGCCGATACGACGTAGTGCGCGCTTCTTGAGCGCGTTGCCATTTTTTGCGGGGGCGAGGATGATAAGGATGAGCGCCGCGAGAGCGAGGTGCTGTCATTATGCGCTTATAGTATATATCGTTTATTCATTTAGCCGAGAGGGGCGTCGATAAATGTTTTCGGATAGCTTTGGGATTTATTGGAGCGGAAAAAAAAACGTCAAGTCAGTGTGCGAACACAGATATAGTATACTAGATCGCAGAGGATTCGGTGGTCGAGTCTCATCAGCCGAAACGCTGGCGGGTTGCATGCGCAATTAATCTCGAAAGCCACCGCAGCTCCTCTCTCCGCATTTTCTATTATTTTCTATTACTCCATCCACTCGCTTCTCTCTTTATCCTACTGCTAATACAGGTGTGTGTGTGTATATATAGCAGAGAGCCACTGTTTATAACGAATTACGAATTTGTCACGGTGAATTAGCTGCGGATAGGAAATCCCGCGCGACCTAGAGGGCCGTCGGGATATAATGAATATGAAAGAGCCGCTTTATACCATCTCGCGGCTGTTTCGCAGCTTCTCCCTCTGCTCCGTTATGTATATATATACACTCTCTCCTGACGATTCTTCTTGGCCGGCTTTAGCGATTTTATCCTGAAATTTTCAGGACTTTGCCCGCCCCGGTAGCTTTATGATTAAGAGGATGCCGCGCTCCTCCACTTTGTTTCACCTCGCTCTCGTTTCCTTTTTTTTTCTTTTTGCGGCGCCCGCTTATTTTTAATAAACCACGGAGAGGAGTTTTACGCGCCGCGCAGTGCCCGCGAGGATTTGTTGTAAGTGCAGAGGCACGTAACGCCGCTGGATATGCCTGATGGGAGTAGCTGCTCTGCCTCCTTGATTAACGGGAGAATCGTAAAACGGCTTTTACGAATAAAATGTGCGCTCTGGATGCGCCAAAGTTTTTACCTCGTAGCAGCTTTGGGCTGATGCTTATTTTTTGCGCGCGATGTTGGAAAACTGGGGGAGTGGCTGATACTTTTTTTTCGAGAGAGAGAGGTTTTTATAATGGGTTGCGCGGTGTATGCGCGGGGAGGCAAGAGAGTTATTTACTGTGTGGTTCTGAAGCAGCCGGGGATGATGAAAGTAAGAGGATTCCGTTTTGAAAGTTGAAGGGAGCTGCCTGCTTCGTGCAAATTTAATTAATGCCTTACCGTATACGTATACCTTATTCTCGCTTTCCGCCTCGGTAACATTGATTAAATGATGAGGGAAGCGCGTTTCCCGCTACAATACACATGTCATACAGCATCCGATTTTATTTCGGTGCTATCAATAAACCGATAAATCAATTCCGCGTGTAAGTAGCCTGACGACGGATACTCCAAGAGCATTAATCGCAACCATGACCAGCAAGTCTAAAACGCATACCATCCCCGGAAGAAAAAAACTCCTCCGCAAAAACGAGCAGACTTGAATTCGTAATACCGGGATCAAGGCACATCAGCCTGTAAAAAAAACGTCCACATGCAGCGAAGAAACGTGTCCGCTGGGCGTTCCGCAAGTCATTACTAAACTCGCGAGCATCGCTGCATTATTAAAAGCCAGCCGTATATAGGAGAGGTGAAAATCGACGTCCACGACTTTCCTGCTCTCCCAAGAAGGAAAGAAAGAAAGAAAGTAGCACCAGCTGCTGCTACTCCAGCAATCCTAGGAGACGTGGCGCAGCTGCCGCCGCGCCCCTGGAATTTACAGCCTCTGCGGTCGCGCAGCGGCTTCTTTTTTCGCCAGCGCGACACGAGCGCAACACTTTTGCTACTTTGCTCGGCGTCGTGTTTTCCCTAACTTGGCTTGTCCTCTTGTTTTATGCGTGGCTTCTGTTTTGCCTGCGCGGAGTTTACCGCGGTTGCGTGTTTGTCCTGGAATATTGACTTTGTGATATTTTTTGCTACTCAGCCGTGAGAGAGTCAGTTCGCGGTTTGAGAAAGGATCTCTCTTGAAATTGCTTTTTACCGCCGAATTCTCAAAAAGGAGGGTATATTCAGTAGAAAAGACCCTTTGCAGTCGATTCCTTTTCTTTTCAGCTGAAGAAAAATAGCTTCGAGAAAATTCGAAAATTAATCACGTACCTACCTACATCGTTTCCCGATACAGTAGCTCTCGAGCGCTTAAACATTGATAAGGACGCACGCGATTGCTCCGGATTGAAAAATTGATGCTGGGCCGTATAGGTATACAGAGCGCAGGATGAAATTAGACCACACGGAATAAATAAATTATTCCGTACACTCCAATTGTTGCCTCCAGCCGATCAGCTCTATACCCTCCAGCTTTAATCTCTTTTCTCGACAACGTCGTTTCCTCCTCCGGAAACACGTATACAGATATACACTGCTATCAGAGAGAAAGATAGCCTCACCCTCCTTGTGTGTGTGTGTAGTATAACACGTGCTATACACGCCAACGCGCTTTTTCTATTACCGAGGGTATTTACGCTCTCGAGCACAGCCGGAACTTTTCACGTGCAGCGTCGCGTTTCTTCGCAGGGATCGGGAGTTGATCGAGCGTGTCGCAGTGCGAAGCTGCGGAGAGTGATTTATTAAGCATTCTTTTTTTTCTCGAGGCGAGAGAGAGAGAGAGGATTAGTTTGGACAGGCTTGAAATACAGAGAGGGAGACATGTTTTTTCTTTTTTAATTAATTGTTTGCGCGATGATCCACTTTGCTCCGCGAGAGGGGAGTGAGTTTCTTACGTATCAATCATGTGGCTGCTCTTATTGCGCTCTGCGGTGAGAGTCTACTTGCGGCAATTCGCATTAATCAGCAGGAGCTTTTTCTATTGATTTATCGCGATCCCGACGGATTTATCGACGGTATAGGCTTTTCATTATTTAAAGGCTATATACTACGCATTTATGTTGCTTATACGCTTTGATAAATGGAGCTTTTTATTGCGCGATATATAAGATTTTCTAAGAATGTCTAAATTGACTCTACGAAAAATTGCCGTAGAATATATAGAAGCAGAAGTTCGCTCGAGATTCATTATTAAAAACTTTATCGCGGCCGAAAGAACAACACCTTTTGACGCGCGGCCGCGCTTGCTCCCTAAACATCAGCTAAAAAATATGAAACTTTTAACTGCCTCCTCGGCGGGGGAGATGCCTCGCGAGGATTATAACCTTCAAAGCAAAAAAGTTGCAGAGTTAACATTCAGAGCAACGAAATAAGTTTCTAAATAACAAGAGGGAAAAAAACAGACTATGTATATACTCAGGAAAAGTTTGTCCCGCATCCTTTGAACTCGGCGTTTATGTGCGACGCATGTGTAAAAACATCATCAACAGAAACAAAGAGCTTTCTACGCTGATGGTCGCGTTCTGCATAAGGTGCCGCAAAAAGCGTTAAGAACCCCGAACTCGAAGTTGAATTATAGGTCGCTATTCTCCGTGTTTTTTTAGGTATTTATATAATACGACAAAGAATACACACAATGTCTCGTTGCACCTACATTACCGAGTCTCTCAAAACTCTGCATAAAACAGTGCAACAAGCAGTGGCGAATCACGAACAAGAGAGAGAATCTCGCATTCAGCTCGACGAAAGCAATCGAAGAAGCAACTGCACGAAATATATAAGCGTTATCGCAGGGGCTTACGTCGCTGCCGTCGGCTATATCCATAATAATAAGGAGCCGGGCGCGCCTGCAAGTATAGAAGTCGACTTGTCGCTTCCATGAAAATGTAACCGGAGCTGTATAATGTATAATATATACATGTATATATCCGGGAGGTGAAGATTGCCGCGAGACGTTCTCCGCAACTTGGCCCGTTTTTAACTCGATCCACTCCGAGCGCACGCGCGGAGAACTACAATAACTCAATTACTTAACCGTCGCGAGCTTGCAAGCTCTTATGCGCGCCGCCAGTTCGGATATTCAATTTTTTAGAGACGATTCGGGGTGGCCCGGAACTAAGACCGTCTGCAAAGTTGACGCTTTTCTGAGAAGGAGGATTAAAAAAAAAATTCTCACTGTACTGCAGTACTTACCATTAGTCATGAATGTTACTGCATCTTCCTACAGCAGCTACTTCTGTTTTCAATATAAATAAGCTCAGCTGTGCTTCTTCCGCGCAATTTCCAAAGTACCTACCTCGCAAACGACGATAATCCTCGAGCGATAGCGCTCTAAAAATAAACGGCCATCGCGCGCGCACTCCATACTTGTCCTCTCTCTCTCTTTTCTCGACAGCATTATCTCGCTGTCGCGCGGTTATTTATTTACCCGCGCTCGCCCAATTTTTCATCTCTCCTCTCTCGTCGATCCGATTTCCGACGTCTCCCGCCGCAGCATTCTTTATACACTACTCTCTTTCTCTCGGCTTTTCCCCTGCGGCAATCATCTAAGTGGTGCGCGCAAAAAGCTCCGAGACAAGAACCTGCCACACGTGCTTGTGTGTGGACCTTTGGCACGCTGCTGGTTATACGTGCTACACGTAAAAGTCGTCTGCTACATGTAACGGCAGGTGGGAATCAAAGAAGAGACAAAGCGCGACGCGATATGAAAGGGACGACGCCGAGTTCTGCGCTCGTCGTTGTTTTTAATTGCGAGATTCGTTTGCGTCGACGACGCGCGTTGGATTTAATGAAGGCTGAGGGAATATTGCGAAAGCCGGGATGATTTAAGATTTTAAAACCAGCGACGGCGAGAGACTGTATCTTTGCTGCTTTTTTTACTCTTCTGGTATTGCGAGGTGCTATGCGTGGATGTCGAGGAGGTGAAGGATAAGAAATCTTTTTAATTGATGGATGGCTGGGTTGGTTTCAATTGATCGATTGATTATAGGAGTGCTTTTTATAATATAATATAGCGATGTTCACACGTGCTAAAATAACGTTATTTTTAAAATTTGTGACAACATACTTTTTATACGCTGAAAGCTAAGCTTTGTCACTGCGCTGCACAGTTCAAAGTGTATAAAAATGGCTGTGGGATAAAGGATTTCAATTTTCTGATCCAGTTACTCTAAAGCTCCAAAGTAAACCCGGCTGAATATAGGTATATATCTATGTGTGTCCGCGCAACTGTATATCGACTGATAAATTTGTAACCGAATCTTTTCCAGTTTTGGGCAGAAAATTGATAGCCTCGTTAATCTGATAAGAGCTTTTATGAGCCACTGATTCAAATCAGTATAGGAAATGTAATAATATCTGTATACTGCAGAGTTGAAAAAAGAATCTCTCCAATTTTTCTCACCGAGAGATAATCAAGACTCCCAAGCAAACTAATTGTATCTAGAGTTTGCAAATTGCCTCATAAACATCAAGAAGCAAGTTTCGAAATGAACTTTTTCAACTTTTATTTCCTCCCACGATCGAAAAAACTAGGTCGCACTGCGAGAAACAACCGCAGCGACTCCATCATCGTTTCTCGCATGAGCGCCTCGCGCATCTCGCTTGAAAAAGCTCGTTCCATGAATCGACGCATTATTTTTCCGGCCGCCTTAACATCCAATTCCATACAGCCGAAAAATCGAATTCCATATAACAACAACAATCAGCAGCAGCAGCAGTACAAGGACATATAGCCAACGCCACTCACAGCGAAATCAATAAAGCTCATCACTCGATGGCCAAGCGCGGCAGTAGAGTAGTCGAAATCTCGGCACATCCGGTCATCATGCAGCAGCAGCAGCAGCGGCGGCCGACGTATTTCGACATCAGGCTAATGCCGCGACGGATAGGCCCGGGCTCCACTACTCCGACGTATTACCGTGCCGCGACTTCCATCGTAATTCCCATTAATTACGCGTCCGTCGTTACACACACATACACAGCACACGTGTGTGTATGCAGAAATCGTAGCCCGTGCAGGACACAGAGAGAGCAAGTGCGCTCTGTATGGACGCAATTTGTATCTGGGAGTAGAGGATGAGGCAGCCGAGCCACACACTGCCAATTGTAATTCCCGTCCGTAAATTTGTATGACAATGAGCCCGGGCGACCTACCATATTTTGAATAGATCCCGGCCGCATTCCGACCGTGCTCTCTCTCTCTCTCCCTCGCAAGCTCTCTCTCTCCGTCCCCTTTTCATGTATAGAATGCGCGACGCACCTGCAGTGGCTGCAGCAGCACAACGAGCGAAAATTGCACCCGCTGCGGCGTTTACGACGCGTCGCCGGGGAAGTGGTCAATCCTCCGGCGGCCGGGCAAAAATGGATTCCCGAGTACAACTCGAGGCTATATACTACCCGATTACCCGGCGGTTGTGTCTGGGAGGATTGTTTGCTGCCAAGGGCCAACCGCTTATATTGCTGATGCTCTCTCGATTTTGCATTCACCTCTACGCTCGCGGCTCTCGTTATTTCCCTGTGATTTTTCTATTCACCCGCGGTAATATGCGCGTTGTTGTATGTTTTCTTTTCTTTTGCGGAAATGCATGCAGCTTTTGAAAAGGAAAACGGAATGAGCAATCGTAGACGATCGATTGACCTCGAAAATACTGCGCTCTCTCGTGTGCTCTCCCTCAAAAGAGCACAAGCTCACCGTCACACAAGAGCTCGTTTCCATAATCGACTAATACTGCCTCGCGGTGGCTTTGTTCGGCTCGAAAGATCCGCAGTTGCGGAAACTTGCGCGCGAGCGGCTTCGGTTAATTATAAGTTCGCGGCAAAGTTTCGACGAGTGAGAAATTGAGAGACACTCGCGCGATCGTCAGGGAGAGGGGGAAAAAGTTTATTTATACAGAGGGGGAGGAGGCGCGCACACGCGATTACAGCAGAGAGCGTTCCGCGCTGAATATGTCTGATAATGAGTGCGTATTGTTCGCGGTTGAGATAATGCGCAAAGCGGAAGGTAATGGATAGGCTGCCGTTCTCTCTGACGATGATTTATAAACAGCTCGCGTTATATTGATATGGAAAGGGATTGATTGCGGGATAATGGAGCGGCGACACGCTCTCTCGGGGTCTCAATGATATTTTGTCGATTTTAGATGAGTAGATAGTATACGGTTTATTATGAGGAAATCTCAATAATAATCTGCGCTGTTCGAGGGTGCGGAAAATGGAAAATTTGTTAAGAGGAAGCTTTTTTAATATTTACGATGTTCTACAGTGCGAGCGGAAAATCAAATGAACGGCGAACAAAGTGCGTTGCGATGGCATTGTTTTCAGCTCGGCTGTACAAATTGAACTTGACGAGGCTGCTTTTTGCCTTTTTCTATTGTCTTATGAGTTTAAGCTATATAAGCATTAGACAAAATATTAATTATAAACTTCTGAAATGAAAGCTGAAAACAAGCAAAATGCAAGCTCTGGTTCATACGAAATTACGGTGCAGGTGAAGAGTTGTTAGCATTTACAAAGAGAAAATATTTTATGCGCTTCATTATTTAAAGCAAAACTTAACTTTTTCACTGTTTTTATACGTTGACAACTTTTTACCTGTGAGCAACACTAATTTGTAACAACTTTTTTAAAATTAAAGCTCTTTTCTTGGACTTTAGATGTCCACAATAGAAATTTTGATAGCCGAAAAAATAATATCACAAATCACTTTTGTTCGCATGTTTATTAGATTTTGTGCGCCCTTTTTAGAAATTTTCCATTTTAGGAACCCTCAAACTTCACTTCTTCGCAAAGTGTCATTCGCAAAAAATAAAAATGTCCTCGTAAAGTTTTAACGGAATTTCGCTAAATGTGCAACACCGCACGTCAGCTCCGAAGCTTCTCTCTCTCTCTCTCTCGCTCGCGTGTGCAAGTTATTCGATGCTGTAAAGCAGGCAGTAAATCTATGCAGTTTAATCTCGCTGTTCCTCCCCGTCCGCGTGTGTTAAAGATAGCGCACACGCGGAAAGACGCAAGTTTCACGCGCGCGAGCCCGGAGTCTGACAAGTTCGGCGCTGTAACTACTTGAATAAGTGATCCCTTAGCCGCGAAATTGATTAAATTTTACCATATTAATTCCGCTAAGCTCTCTCCTCCTTTGGATATATGACAATTATTATTTCAGCAATACAGCTATACGCACGCTGTTCATCAGTTTAAAAAAGACGGTTGAGATATATATACCTTATTTGACTATCAAAAGTTCTTCGATGCATTATTTTATACGAAAGCGGCTGTCGCGTTCGAGAGCTTACCTGCAACAGAGAAAGCATTGGTGAAATCAATTGAAAATGCACGTATACAATGAATTCGTAATACTATAATAAAGTATGCTTGAAATTTTATTACTCAAAATAATGCGAAACCTGATGCGCATTGAAATTATGTTATTAATATATATATAAATACGAAACAGCGCTATAACAATATGAGACCGCGTGAGTAAATGCCGGCTATGGTATTAGCCGCGCTTTACGAATTGTTCATAAAATATATATAATAAAATACGAAAACAGGTATAAATATTTTAATAACGAAGCATCGTGCATATCCCTCCAGTCTTGCCGTGATTTATATATAAAGCCGCGCGTATATTCGTGTGTGCAAGCTTTATTTTCCGGTATTATAACGTTTAAATAAATAAACGTATATATATATACGTAAAGCCAAAGAGACTCATGTAAATGCGTATAATTAAAAAATAATTAAACAGTAATTATTTGTATAATTTTAATGAAAAAGCACGAACGATTCTCCATACTCATATCTAATTATTCAGCGTGAGAGAGCGTTCTTCGAAAAACATCGAATAAATTCCGTCGAGCGCGCGCGCGCAACGATTGTTCCTCCCTTTTAAAAACATCATCGTCAGCGCTACTATACTGTCTCGCGTTCTCACACAAGCATAAACAACAATAACGCCGGCAGCAGCGGCACAAAAGCAATGAACGTTCCGCTGCTTCTCCTCTCGTTAAAATTAGCCATTCCAATCAGCCAACGAAATCACGGAAAACAGTAGTATCATAAAAAAAAAGACGGAATCATCCAAACGCAGTCACACACACAAACTCTTCATCATTGCGTTACGACGCATGTATATATACGTAATTATAATTTCTATATTCCCTCTGAGCGCCTCGCGAAAGTCGGTGATGCTTGCCTGTATATATACATATGCAGAGTCGAGCACGTATTAGCCGGCCGCTTTGAAACCTCGGCTATTTTGCCGCGCGCCTGCACATATATCCATCTCTCTCGCGCGCGCGCTTATATTCCGCGGGACACATGCCGCTCGCGCGACTGCGAATTCCAATTTGCGAGCGCGTGACGCGTGTACGTATGCTACTCTGCTATATACTGGCTGTATAGGAGGGGGAGGGAAATATAACGGGGATTGATTGATTGCGTTTTATTTATGCCGCCGTTTCATTATAACTCGTCGCGACTACGCCGAGAGAGCTTTCACTTTATATTATAGGAACTACTCTCGTTTAGTAAAAGTTTTCGATCGAATAAACATTGTTTGCTTGATATTGCTTGATTTAATAATATAAGATTGAAAATCGAAAAAGTTATATACACAGCAGTCGCTGTCGCTCGAAACATTTATTATCACAGAGTGTAACAAAATCGATCGATCGTAATAACGCGCGTGTGTGCATGACAAAAGAATATACAAGCCGCACACTCGCGGCAGCATCACCGACAAAGCCAAACATTCAATCAACCCGAAACAGCAGCTCTCTTTTCAGTACGTGTATTGAAAGACAATGTTGTGTGTAAAATCGAGTTTTCTTCATCCTCCCCTATACACAGCGCGCGCGCACGGAAAATTTAATTCACTTTTGCAAACTAGCTGCAGAGAGCTTGCGAGTCCATAAACACACAGGCTATACATAGATGTATATATATATATATAATCGCGATAAAGGACTATATATATATATACACGCGGGGGGATTGTCATCGCGCTTGCGCCCAGGTGTCCATACATAGCGCGCCGATTCCCCACCTTGATTTCCTCGTCTATCTGCAGCGCGCCAGCTCCACTCTGTCCTTCCGGCTATATACTCTGCTGCTGCAGCGCGTCGATCGGAAGTCGGAAAGAGACAGATGGATGACTGATGCATATTTATCACGAGAGAGATGCGTGCACGCAGCTGATGCTGTTATAGGGAGGGAGAGAGAGAGAAGGCTAATGTCGGGCTGAAACAATAGAGCACATGCATAAACGCCGCGCGTTGTTTGCTGATTGGAGATTCTCGGTCGGAACGGTGGCTAATCGAATTTCATACTTTTTCGACTTCGCCCGACGTCCGCGTATTATATTAGGTGCGTTGCGGCTTCGTTATTGGGCTGATTGATTAGGGAGTTATCTCTCGCTGCGAATTATATACCGATTCTGAAAAGATCTTTATTTTTTCGGGATTTATAAATTAATTTGAATAATTAAATCGAATTTTATGTGATGAATTCCGCGTGTCTTGCAATGTCCTTTACGTATATTATTTCAAAGGTATACATCGAATTTCAATAATGTAAATAATATAATGGATTGAAATTGTTTATACAACGAGCAACGTCATGATGCGCATTTCGCATATTCTGCGTTTCGAATTACCGTGATTTTCAATTAATTTAAACATCGAAAATGGATAAAACAAATACGAAAAAGTTGTGCTCATCGTCAATGTATTTATCAACGATTCTCAAATTAGATGCTGCACCGTTGAAAAAAAAAAAAGAAAAACGAAAATTAACTCGATATTAGCATTTTACACGCCGGCACGGCGTTACTCCAAATGAGTATACCAGCGCGAAATCGTAAAATACCAGTAAACGCGTCTTTCTATTAGCATTGTAGCTTAAACGCGGCTCTGCAGGTATATATACGCCGCAGCTGAAACGGTGAAAACGAGCGAAAGGGTAGAGCGTCGACGACGACTCGGCGGCGGCGGCTGCGGAACGCATTAAGGCAAAAAATTAAAAACGAGAGACGGACAGTAAAAAGCGAAGAGCAGCACATGAGGGAAAAAAAGAAGAGGGAATATATGCGAGAGGAAAAAAGGAGGATCAGGACGAGCGCGCGTGATATACCTATATATAAGGGACCATCACGAAACGCACCGGCCGACGAAGAGAGGAAGAAAATCGCTCGCGCTTGCTTGCCCGATGAATATTAATCGTACAATATCGGTTACATTTTTGCATAAATCTACATGGGGCCGAGCGCATAAGCGACTCTAAAAGGGAGCAAGAAAAAAGACACTATCGCTTCTATATCTGCGTATTATACGGCTCTGGAGGGACGAGTCGAATTTTCCACTTTTAATTCGACGATTATTCATTTATCACCTCGATGTCGCCTGTGCTCCGACAGGCGTCATACGTCCATGACTCTTATATTACTGTAGGACATGCAATAAAGATTCACTTTAACGATTTTTCATGACTTTAATTTTTTTGACGATGCTGGGTGTATGCCACTATATAAGGAATTAAAATTCTCCACTAAGCATTTTCATTAAAAACTGATGGTGAGTCTAACCTAAACTTAATATCGATTTGAGCGAAAGAATAATATAAAAAACAGTTTTGGACTGGCCGTTTCCCCATCGCCACCGCTTGAACTCTCCGAGTCTCTGGCTAACGGCCACAGGTGGCGCATAGGCACTTTCTCGTTTCCCTCACAACAATCTGCGTGCAGAATGTATATATAGCGGTGAGCCACTATGCCAAAACTGCATGGGCCGCTCATGTTATAATTGCGGCGTGCGAGCCCGTTATTAAAAAGAAATTCCCAACCGTTCATTTTGTAAAACCAATAATTAAAGACAGAAAGGTGCAATTCATGAAAATTTAAATGCTCGTTTGTAAACTATGTGAATTAATTATGAAACTATGTGTAAGTTGCTGTACGTGGGGTATACATAGGTGGGTTTTAGGAGGCCCGTGCTACCTGATGCGTTTAAACAGAGCTAACACGTACTTCGATTTACTAATACTCCCAGCGATAGCTGCAATATTCGTACAAAATCAGAGTCTATCTTGCACAGTCGACTTGATAAATAATCCACTATCCGATTTCGCTAATGCTCCTCGTCAAACAAGAGAGAGAGAGAGAGAGAGAGAGAGAGAGAGAGAGAGAGAGAGAGAGAGAGAGAGAGAGAGAGAGAGAGAGAGA
>UCOJ01001682.1:0-23813 GCA_900474305.1 Cecidostiba fungosa
CTTTCAAATCACCCTTGAGAATTGATTTTTGTTAAAAAGTAATCAAAATCATAAATATATTATCACTAATGATGTTAACAATGCTAATCCACTTTAGTTTTTGATGTAATGTATTTCATTTTATCACAATAGCAAATATTCGAGTGTCCAAGTATAGGTCAAGATTTTCATTTTGTCCAAGTATAGGGCATTTTACCTTATATGCCTTGCTAGACCTTCCTGTGCCGCTCATGGCATAATTGTTATTACGGCATTCTTTTACTTTTCGAATAACTTTCATCTTCTCTTAATGTTCACGGACGGCAAATTGAGTTGTCACCTACTGCCGACTGCTGCTGCTTCTGCAACTTTCCTCTTGGGGGAAGTGTCAAAGTAAATCATAAAGATATCAGATCTAATCATCTACACATGATGTTGAATAAGGTTACTTTACAAAAATGCATGATCGAAAAACTTGTTTCCGCCAATTTGATAAGTCATGACGGTATTATTATATTTATTATATCAGACTTTGGTATAATACAGTACCTTGCATTCTTTAAATTTTGGCGATAAAAATGCTCGCAGAAAAGAATAACTAAATAATATAACAAAGATAGAACTCTCTTTAAAATTGATTCGTCGAGCGTAATTCCGCGCGCGATTCTTTTGAAGCCTCGAAATAGCTTGAAATTAACAAAAAGAGAAAGGTAAAACGTATAAAAATTCAAATCGGCCTCTCTCGGTCTCCGTCATAGCATGTTCTGCTGTGTCTTTGGCCGTGT
Organism: Cecidostiba fungosa; assembly: GCA_900474305.1. Lineage (NCBI taxonomy): Eukaryota > Metazoa > Arthropoda > Insecta > Hymenoptera > Pteromalidae > Cecidostiba > Cecidostiba fungosa. Next base: position 765 of record UCOJ01001682.1, read on the forward strand.
GCGGGCATCGCAGTGCAGACTCTCCAATTACGTACGCGTATACAATATTCATTCGCCTCGAGAGATTACCGTACATAAGCACGAGCGGGCCAGCTCTCGAGCTTTCCGCGTACACCCCTTCCTTCCTATATTCTGCAAAATCCGATTCGCTCTTACAGTTTTTACCCTCCAGTTTTACGACGTGTAGAAGATTATGCCATATCTCGGCTGCGTCTGCATCTCTCCCCCTCTCTCTTTCTCTTACGCGTTTTCCTCTTCTACACTCCCTCCGCTTGCTTCAACTCGCTCCTTATAAAAGAGCGCCAGAAAGAGCTGGAGAGCACACGGTATATAGCATCAGCCCGGCAGCAAAGCCGAGTAGTAAAAGCGAGCGCACGGACGTGTGTGCGCGCCCGAGAAACCAAGGGAGTGGAATGGCTGAGGGGCTGCTGCCGTTGCTCGACGATGAGGAAGAGAAGAAGAGGAGGAGGAGGAGGAGGAGGAGGAGGTACTGCTGCTGCTGCTGCAGGAGGTAGAGGAGGCGGAGGGGTAAAAAGACGTAGTAGGGGTCCGCGCTCTCGCGGGTCGTTATTTTTGTGCCTGCCTCGTCTTTAATTTCTCCCCACCCGCAGCCTCTTTTCTTCCTCAAGCGCGCAGTAGCATCAGCTATATACGCGCGGGCTAGGAGAAAACTCACCCTTTCGCCGGCTCGAAGAAGAAGAAGAAGATGGAGAGAAAAGCTCAGTTGTCTTAGTTCGTATGCATATCTCAGCGAGCTCCACATATTGATTCAGGGCGTCATTACGGCTCGTCTTAGCTCGGCCCATCTCGTCCCCACCCCCTTGCTCGGACCGCTAGAAGGGGTAGCACATCGCCTTTGCAGAGCGAGCAGGACGGACGGACACCCTTGCCCTCTCTCTCTCTCTCTGCTGGACGTGTATGCAATTCAGCAGAGTCCTGCTACTACCAGCCACCCCGCGCCAAGTTAAGACTCGCGCGGTCCAAGATCGCCGCAGCTGCCCACTCTCTTCTTCGACCCCCGCAGGTATATAGGTATACCCGCACGTATTCAGCGGTCAGCACACTGCTCTAGCCTCATGCGTAAATGTATGAGTGTATACGCGGGCCGAGAGTCTCGAGCAACGTCCGCGGGCTTCTCGTTAGCCTTCCCGCCTTGAATATATCTTATGATGCAAAATTCGAGATGTGATGTTTGCACTTTTACACCCTACGACGAATTATTACACGAGGAAAAGTATCGCGATTATATGTTCAATGGAATATCATTCAAGAGTCTTCCGAATACTCTTTTTTTTTTGACGATCGTTTCCCGCGCAAATCTTTCTACAATAGTACTCTTATATACCACCTTGGAATAATATGCGGCCCCAGCTCGGCTGTGTTGACCCGACGTTCTGTGGATCGTTCAAGCGATCTTCGCGGTGCTTCGAAACCTCTCACGAGTCGGATTTTGAGATTCCGAAGAACGGAATGAAATTTACATCTTGTTATACTTTGCTCCTTCCGGCTTCCGAGATACTTATTATTCGCGGATCAAACTTATTACGACGGTTTTTTTTTTATTTTTCGAACCTTTTTTCCTTCTGTAGTCGCGTTGGCTATCAATTTTCGTCTTTCGAAATTCTTACTTTGAGATGTATTTAATACGATTCTGAGTCTCGTGATAAATGATACAAGTATTATTTAATAGTTTTTGAACGTTGGCTTCTTTTCACTTCGTGAGTCACATAAGTAAAGCGTGAAGTACAAAGTAGAATGAATGAGAACACAGCTGTAAGCGCATCAAATGTATAGCAGTTTTATTTCATGACTCGCACTTTAAATTTCTGTACTACAAGTGCATTACCTAGGTTTGATCTCAGCGGATAGTAATATACTATAATTAAAAAGACTCGCCACAAATTACATTTAAATGTAACGATTCAGGCTCCTAATTGGTTCGAAGGGATAATCGATGGTTAGCACAGTCGAACAACCGACTCGCTTACCTATACACGTAACCATAATGACCTCTTGCTCTCTTGGAATCTAATCTCAAAGTGGTCGCATTGATCACGAAAGAAGGCTATATATACGGGCTTGGATTTCGTACAATTTGAGCAAGCTAAATAAAAAAGCTCGACTGTTTTGCTTATCATCAGAAAAAGAGAAATATTGTGCGAGAAACAATCGTAGTCTATGAAAATTTATTCATATAATGATTTGAGCAATATTTTTTCGTAAGTATACTGATTTACATGATTTACGCGTCTATAATCCAGTGAAGTTGCACGAACTTTTACTAATTTTGCAGTCTCGACAGCGCATTATTAGCTACAAAAATATAAATCCGACGCTATTATAGCATTCCTATGTGTATATATACTTTTGAAAACATTCTTCTCTCGAAACTTTGAATGACGCTCTGAAATCACTCCGTTCAAGGGCGACTTTGCCCTGAAAATCCGTCGATTCTACTTACCGTATAAACGACTTGAACTTCCGGCTGAGCAGCGTTATCGCGTTGACTATATACACCCTTGGGAATAAGCAGGAGAAAAGATATATAACGTGCAAAGAAGTACAACGTTCAATTAAACGTACATTTGAAAATGTGAAAAAATGTTTCATTATAATATCCTCACTTAAAATGTTTTGATTTGAAATATAAAAGAATTCTATCATAGCACAATCACTTAATTTATTATTTAATAATTGTTTTGCAGATTCAGTTGAATAATTATGTTATAAATTAATACAGCTCATCTTTAATTTTAATGAACCTCAAAATTTCAAATGAATAATAATCTATTGTATCCTTGTCCGATTGGTTGATTCGCGAACAGGTAATTTCATCAACTTTGTGGAATTTCATAATAAATAAAAGCAACCATATAATACAGCACCGATAAAAGCAATATCTTTAACTTGAGGGAATCTTATGAATCGAAATTCATTAATTCGGAATATTAAAGACTTACAGATCCAAAGAACAATGCTTCATGCGAACGCTCAAAATTAAAAACAAAAAAATTAATCGTCCTCAATTTGTGCGTATCGTTTAATAACACCATCATCGTGCCTCGAGCACCCTCGATCCGCAGTCGCTTATATACAGTCGAGAATAAAACAGAACGCGCATCAATACATAGGCGTCACGTTAACCAGCAGCAGTAGTAGTAGCGTGTGCATGAGAGACGGGGGAGAGAACGGCACTAATGCTTTCACGCAGGATGCCGCGCAAGGAGGCGCGGAAGGAGCCGCCGCGGCAGCGAGGGGGAGTCTCTCTCTCTCGGGGAAGAGCAGCAGCAGAGCGGGATGTTAATTTTTCGCTAATCAATACCGTAAAAGTCTAAAATGTCTCGCGTATGTGGTGGGACGCCGGCGTCTTTCCACCCCTCGGCTGGTAGACCTACCCCTCTGCTGCTCTTAACTCTTATATACCCCGTGAGGGGAGCGCGCTTTCTCTCATTTGCCTGGCTAAGAGTGCGAAAGACGCAAATGAAGAAGGACGGAGGAAAAAGAAGAAGGATGAAGCTCGAGCGAGAAGGAAGGATTCTCTCCCCTTTCGGGAGGCTATATACCTTTTTACACCGCGGAGGAAGAGAGAGAGGGAGAGAAAGTTCTCTTTCTCTTACTCTCCACAGAAGAAGGGGGTGTGGAGGTTCTCATTAAGCAGCCCGGGCACCCGCCGGTGGCGGGGGCTTCAAATAAGAAGAAGACGAAGAAGCGAGCCGAGTGCGCCGCCGCCAGAAGAAGGGAGAAGAAAGCTGCGAGTGTAGACTAAGACACTGGCGCTGGCAGCAGCCGCCTTCTCTCGCTCTTTCTGGCTGGCTTAAAAGAAAGAGGGAGTAGTAGCTGAAGAAGAAGAAGAAGAAGAAGAAGAAGAAGACGAAGACGAGGAAGAGAACGAGTGAAGCCTGGGAGTGGGGAATTATCAGGGCTCTTTCTCTCTGTCTTGGGCTTTAGGGGCCAGAGGGCTGATGGCAATATGGCCGCTCTGCTGATGAGTGATGCTCGCGAGGAATAACCCTTACACCGATGTGTACTATATCTTCTCTCGGGGTATAAAATTGCCGAGTCTGTGTGATATCATTTAGTTGGTTGCGCTGACTGAAATGAAGCTTCGTCGCGTTCTGTCCGATCGAGAATTATGAAACGATTTCGGAAAATCGGGTATAAAGTACTGCCACGCAAGTACAAGGGTCGCCAAAAACATTTCGTTGATTGCGTCCTCCCGAAATTCTTAATCAAATTAGCTCGCTTCACAAATCAGCCTTTCGAAAAGAGGTAACCCTAGCACAGCCTCTTGCGACCAGTCGTATGAATAACCGCGAGAGCGCCAGCGCGTATGCAAGCCGGCGTACGTCCGCGCCGGACGCTGATACGTGGCGAAGGCACAGCAACGCCGCCGCTTCTCCTTATTCTCCCAAGACGGACACAACGGCCGGCGGCGGGCGCACTTCTTGTAAAAGAGGGGCAGCTGCTTGGTGGTGGGGCTGCTCTCTCGAGCGAGCAGCTAAGGGGAATGCAAATTAGAGGCGCCAGAGGGAGAGCGAGAGGACACGAGGCTTTGGCTTCTCTCCTCTCTCGCTCTCTCTCTCCTTCTTATATTGCCTCTACCCGACGCCTTCCTTGGCTTTCTCTCTCTCTATATATATACGAAGCAGCCTCTGGTCGAAGGAGCTTCGCTTATGTAAACGTCCGTGCTTGTGATGTGTTGGTGGGTTTTCACCGCCACTGCCACACACACACACACGCACGCTTAATATGTGTGTATTATATCGATTGCCGGCCAAGTCAAATTCACCCCTTTCGCCACTGCCACCCCTTTCCTTGAAGCTCTACGTGAGCCTGTCCTTCTTGGGACCAGCTCTTGCAAGTTCCCCGAACCATCCCCCTGTACCGTCTCCTCCACATGCTATGTACGGTAATTATTGTAGTAGTCCCTTTCACACTCACACACACACACACACACACACACACACACACACACACACACACAGTATGAGTTTGAGCGAGATTTAGGGATATATACAGCGGACTGTGTCTACGGACAGATTATGTGTAAATATATGGGGGAGCTTTTGAATATAAACGTGTCTTGGATTATTGAAATTGCTCTTTATTGCGTCCTTTCATTTGTTTATTACATGTGTAACATTTGGAACGTCGTACTCGATCTTTATTCTCTCGAAACGCGTCTGAAACTGTCTTATAAAGCTAAAAGGCATAAATTGAAACTACGCACGCAATGTTATACACATCATCTCTGCGCATCAGAGCAACATAGCTCAGCGCGTGCTTAAACCCCAGGAATATTCTCCACATTATATATATATAACAAAACCGCTGGTCCCTACAGCGCTGAGACGAACATATTATACTGCTGCTCAGCCAACTGCGTCCATCCTGAAATCTTCGCATGTTAGCCTGGCTGGAAACAATGTCATCGTCCAAGACGCCATCAAGACGCTTTGCGATATTCCCGGGTATAGAGCACATAACTGGCCAGCCTGCAGCAGCATGCACGCATATAAGTGCCAGTATAGGGCCGCAGCAGCTCGCTTAGCCGTTCACTGGCCGAGAGCTTCTCCGTCGATTTAACGGGTGTCATCAACGCCGTCGGACAGATTCCGGCTGCGCGCGAATCTCACTGCTACTGCTGTATATAGCACAGCAGCAGCAGCTCTTGGGAATTCTGATTTACTAAAGGGCCGTAAACGATGCCGTAAAAGACGCGTGCAAGCGCTTGCCTGCCTGCCTGCCTGCCTTCTTGCAGTTTCATCCCCGTGCTCGGATTTCATTGTTTTTCATTTCTCTCACGCTCTTTTTTTACGGCTTGAGGTTTGTTGATCTCCTTTTTTCTGGGCTAGAATATATAGTGCAAATAATAAACTCATATTCCGGTGTCTGACCAAAGCGCTATTTATCTCCTTGTAACCATAAATCTTCAGCAAACGCTATATACTATGTAATCGCTGCATCAAAAAGTATACTTTCACTTCAACGTGTCTGACCAAATCGCGTCACATCTACTAACACCCCGTATTCCCCTCGCCAGTTCTCTCGCCGAATTCCAGCGGAGCTCGTGAGAAAGTTCAATAATTTCAAAGGCAATTGCACACACACACACACTTAAATTTGACGGACGGTCTGCGCGAGATTACCGCCGCGTATAATCTCTCGGCTGCAAGCGCGCCGCGCGGAGAAAGTGTCGGCTTGCACGAACTCCAACGGCGCGAAAAGGGTGAAGCGCTAAAGCATTATATATACTAGACATATATGTACTGCACGACGCTCTACTCGCTGCAACGTTCCATTAATCGCGAACTCGTGTTTTTCATAAATCAGCCTTTTGTGTATATAGGACTTGGAGAACTAACGAAATTTAACAATTGTTGCCTCGTGTATGTATTATTGTTCCGTTTGAAGCTCGCACACGAGAGTTTTGCTTGATCTAATCAACCGTTGCGGATTGATTGAAATTATTTCGAAGCGAAAGAAACTCCAAAACTCGTTATCGTATATCTCTATAGCTCTCAACTCCGTCGCTCGAATATAGCTCCTTCATCTTCACGGCAACTGCGTCACTTCGTTCATACACTATATACACACTCACACCGATATACTGCCGCGAACAAATGACCACGTGTATATGCATCAGAGGGAAAAGCACGAGCTCGCAGCGAGAAACTTTACAGCTTCTGATTTGTATCGCGCGTTGCGTCGTAACTTTGATAATATCAACATTCACGACACGAGTCACGCCGATACAGTCACTGGGTGCGCTATATACTTCAGGTAAATAGTTTTCCGCGCGGCACTCTCGTATAGCTATATACGTACTGTTGTACGCGATGCTTCTCTTTTTTACTGTTCGAGTTAGTCGAACACCTCGCGATGCTTGTATATCAGGGGCCTTACATTTTCCATAAGTGTGTCGAGTGCAGAACTAGACAAAAGAGACAGTGAGATGAATATACTAGTGAGACGGTCACGTTTGGTCTCGAGATAAAGCGAAGCGCGTTGCTAAAAGCAATATTGGCTTCTGCATGCGTGTTAGCGTATAATTTGATCGCTGTTTATTCGTCTGTGACAATAAGTGCTTCTAACGTTTAAAAAAAGTTTTAGTTCCATACAGATTTGCGCTGCTTGTCATTAGAAAGCTTCGATCTCTCGTTGAGTTTCTAAAACCGTTGGAGATTCGAACATTATACCATTGTCTCTTCTCTCTGTAGCAAATGCACACACAGACACACACACACAACTCACAAGAAAGCGTCCTCGGTAACGGCGTGTATATTCCGATTGCAGGAATAAGCCGCACACGTATATATAGTCGCAAGAACGCCGGTGTCCGGTGTCTCTCCTTCTCTTTCTCTGTCCCTGTCTCTGGCCGAACTCAAGGAGCCGAGTCTGTATATAGCTGCTGCGAAGAAGACGCGCAGGAGGGCGAGAGACACAACCCTATCTTTCGTCGCAGGAACCGCAACTCGCCCTTAGACCCTTCGTCGTCCCTTACATGCATATATCGTCCGCCAATCTTGGCGCCGGGGCTTGCACGTACTCTACTTGCCTCGTTCTCGCCGTTCCAGCATGTATTCCCCGCTCACTCTCTCTCTCTCTCTCCTTCTCTGTGTACATGTACAGGAGAGAGAGAGAGAGAGAGAGAGAAAGCTTCTGCTTCTGCTGCTGCTCCCGAGAGCTCGCAGGCAATCAACCCTTCGTCTTACTACATTACTGACCACCCTACCTTGTCCCGCGCGACGGCGGCGGTGGCTGTAGACTTGCTCTCCCTCTGTGTGTCTGTCTCGAGCGCGCCGAGTCGAAATTCAGCGGGGACAACACGCGCCGAGGCCGGGGATAATCAATGCGAGATAGAGAGTGAGAGAGAGAGAGATGAAGGTATAGCTGCCTGGAGTAGAGAGTGAGAGAGTCTGTACAATCGATTCCTCTGACTACTTAAGTTGATCAAAGTTCCGAGGCTCTGTGGATCTCCTGCAGTGTATATAGCCGGGCACGACGATTCGGACCCTCGCATGCTCTGCTATAATTTTATGCGCTCTTTGTCTTTCGGATTGGAGTTATTTCGACAGTGGGTCACGCATTTTTTCGTACGAGAGAACGCGGCAATAAAAGGAAAAACTTGATCATCGACGTGGCTCGAGGCCAGACATATAGTCAAATCGCGAGGACCAATCAATAGGTAGTCTCTTCGATAATTAATTAGAAAAATCCTGAAAACTCGACGCTCTCTCTCTCGGTAATATTTTCGAGAGATGATACCTAGCCTGGCGAAAAAGACCGGATAAAAAATCGCCCGCGGCTCTCTACTTCGCTCGACTCTCTCTCTCTCTCTCCTCATCGCATCCCATACATATAGCTATATATATATGCACGGCTAGAATGCTCGAGGCGTTCATCTTTCCCCGTTGCTTTCTCGCGGATCTTCTTTCGGCCGCCTCTTCTCTTCGTTATTCCCTATCCCGGTGAGCTTTCCATTTGCACCCACTCGCATTTTTCATGCTCCTTTGCCATCGAATAAATTAACGTCTTTAGTTAGCCGATATTCCACTTCGGAATCTTTGTCTTCATCTCGAAAAATGAAAGAAGCTGCGCCGAGGTATTTTCGCGACGGAAGTGCACTCGCCCTCCATTCATGCGCGCAAGAGAGAGAGAGTCCGAGGAAAAAGTTTGCGTAATAACGCGCGAGATGCTGCTTCGCTTCGTCTTATTCAGTGTGTCTATATCGCGGTGGAGAGAAAGAGAGAGAGAGAGAGTGTATGGAAGAAAATGCCGTGCGGTTTTCCCTCCCTCTCGTCTTTTCAAGTGCTCCCGCCAGGTCTGCATATTTATACGAAGAGAGAACTGTCATTAAAATGGATCTGATAAGTTCGCTTTTTGCACGGGTCGCGGTAATTTCAATTCTCGATGCGCTTTACGTGGACGCGCTCGAGATGCGCAGCTTCTAGAGCTTCTCTTTTTGTTAATTAACGAGAATATATAATAAAAATTGGGAAATGCTTTTATTGAAATTCTGATGTTAATGATATAAAAAACTTGTTGATCGGAAAATTCAACGTGTCTCATTTGCGTGACATTGAAATAAACACATGGAGAAAAAGATTCACTGGATGACTATAATTTATAGAAGGCTGGAAGCCCGAGATGTAAAACAACATAGATTTCTATTATAGTTTCTGGCTAGCGACAATAGATGGCGTATAGGCAGTTTCCGAATTCCATCATCAGTATTTGCGCTCAGACTGTATATATACAGCGGTATGCCACCAGCTATACTAAAACTACGCCTTTTTGGGCCGCTCTTGCTATAACTGCCAGGTCGCTCGACAATTCTGTCATTGTATCCGAGTATAACTATGCTATCGGTTTTGAGCGCGATACAGCATCAGATGAGAGACACGCCGGATTTTCTATGAGAGCTTGCAAGCTCTACTGCCATACTGTACGATCTGCGCATGTCGTTTCTTATCGGTTGCGTCAACACTTGGAGCATCAGCAGCAGTATATAGAGACTGTCGCATGTACGGTCGCGCACGACTTGAGACTGTAGTTACAATTAGCGCGACTAGCTCTAGGAAACTACGGGCGAAGAGAGAGAGAGAGAGAGCCGCCGCATGTAACTCGCGCGCACAGCAAACCGGTACGGCTGGTGCGGCGGGGCTTCGAAACCCATGCAATAACCGCCGCGTAGAATATAACTTCCGGTGTTTGTGAACGTGCCTCGTTAGCGTGAGAAGGGCCCCGAAAGTGCAGCGCGCACTGTGGCCGAGCTGCAATAGCGGCAACTTGCGTATTAGAAAGTGAATGACGCCTGTCGACAATATCGCGCTCATGTGCTCGTTATGCGCGACTTATTATTTTTTTTTTTATGAAGGTTGTGGGTCACTGAGAGTATATTGAAAGATTAATGTGAAATTCGTCAGTATACACGTGTTCAACAATAAAAGAGCTCGAATAAGTCAAGGTATAATGCCATCAAAGAGCGCACCACGTGTATAATGTGATCCAGATGCAATGTACATAGGCCATTGTTGCACGCGTTCAATTTAATTCTCAAAGGCCTTAATCACAGCGCGCGATCTTGGCCCCGCGCTCTCACTCTCCTCGAAGTCGACGACGAGACACAGATAGAGACGAAATTCGTCGTTGTGCTCTGTGTACTTAAATCATTCTTAATCAATCGAATGGCGCTTTGCCGGAAAGTCTTATCGAACTCGCCTTGTCCAACTCGATCCTCCGCCGCCGTAAGATATATTGTATATACTGTACTAGCCGTATTCAGCTCTTCCAGTACCTTTAATCATACTTTTAAAATAATAACATTTTATCATTGAATCCTCGAAGCAGTTAATTAATTACCTCGAGCGCGCAGCTCGCAGTCACATAATTTCCGCAAGTCGACTCGCGCTGCAATTAAATCGCATGATCTGTCGGAATCGTATATATCTCGCGTGCGTGCGCGAGTAAAACATATAAGTGCTCGCGCGCGCGCGCGCGGTCTGCCGCAGGCTGTATCCTTCGGCAGTAGGGGACACAAGTTCGCAAGTTGAGAATGTAGCAAACCTTCCCTTCAACTATTTTATACTCCACTATAAGCGTGTACTTCTGTTTTAATGCGCATATTAGCGTATGAATTTACACGTATATCAAAATCGATTAGACTAATCGAAAGCTATATAAAAACAATTAACAGTTTTCGAAAGGGAAAATCACGCGTATGGTATACTCTCATCTATATGTATACGTTAGTATATATAATGTATAATCGCGCGAGGAACAATAAGTACCCTTTGCCGTGCGCGATGCAGCAAGAGCAGCCCAGGCGCCCGTAATAATCACATTCGTGCCTCAAATCTACGATTAGCCCGGTACACGGCACACAAATACGTAATTTACACGAGCCGGAGAAGGATATGGCTTCCGGGGCGGCGCGCCGCGTGTGAGATGCTGATCGCTCGATAAGTCGACGGCGTGACATGTAGAGATTGGCTTATGGTTACAGACGTGTGTGTGTGGGTGGGAAAGCCCGATGACGTTTCAGGTACAAAAAGTAGGCTGCTTTGTTATTCAGATTTTTCGGCTGCGTGCCGAATCTGAAGTTACGAGATTAGGAGCTTTCACATGCGTTGCTTTATGAGCTTATTCGATTAGGTATACATTTTTTTATTTTATAATTTATTATTAAAGTAGTTAATCGCTCAATTCGTCGTTATCTCGCCATATACATCTCACTCCCTGATGTGGCGCTTTTAAAATTCCGATCCCCGCCCTCTTGGCCACAAAAATTACATCACACGTATAATTAACCTTAATTATAGCCGGCATCAAAAAGAAAGATAAACATCGCGCGCGCGAAGGGCTACTGTTTACGCGCTTTGATTTAATATACTCGCAGGCCGCACACACACACACACATGCCACCTCTGGATTTTCCCTCTTGAATACATAATGAAGCGCGCATTATACAACATAAGCGCAGTAGGCTTCGGATGGAAAAATCGCGGCTGTATAATACTTACTCGGTGCGCGGCGCGTGCCGTCCACTATCAATTTATCACCCTCCGCACGCGCGTTGAGCCACCCCCGAGGGACTTTCTCTCGGACACGGCCGGCTATAGCTATAGCTATATATATACTCGCCTCTACTCTTCTTCGCCCTTTTTCTGCACTGCGCGCGGGACGTCCCGTACCCGCCTCAACCCTTCCGAGTCTCTTTTCTCTTTTTCACACTTCACGTGCTTTCCCGGACTTTTTCTCTGCCCGGAGCGGAGAGAAAAAGTGGCAAGATGGTGTGAGAATGAGGTATATGGCTGCCGCGGGAGTGGTCATTCTGTGGACGGCTGGATCGTATTTGGCTTACTTTCTTGCGGCGAATTAATTGAGACACACGACGCGCTGCTTTCTTTTATTTCTTTTTCATTGTTGCTGCGTGTGCCTCGTCTCGTTTTATACTTAGTGACGTTGTTTATTTCATTTACTTGAAAAAAAGTAGGTTACATTTGATTTGCAAAGTTTATTGACTATAATTGAAAATAATAGAAGTTAACTGATGTCGAGTGCTAAGTTAAAACATTTAAAGGGAGAGCAGTATAACCGCGAAAGAAACGAAAAAAGAAGGGAAAAGGATCAGTAGAACAGCAGGTCAGTGGTTGGGGAGAGACAGATTGACGCAATAGCAAGAGAGTGAGGGTTTCGCCTTGTAGATCAGCTGCTAAAATCCCCCGTGACCACGGCTATCTGATGGTTCGGTCAGTTTTGTGTTTACGTCTGTCGCCGGCCGTCATTCTCAATGTACGAATATACAATTATCTAGAAAGAAACATTTTTTTATGCAGTGTCTGACTCACCCCAACTTTTTCTACTCAATTGCGTCTTGAGCTGCAAAGTCGAGCACGAATTGCATTGATAACGCGTATGCGATTAATTTTCACAGGATGAGAGACTCAAGTAGCTCGTACTCGCATATATAGATCTCGATATTCACCTAAGCTTCATTATTAGTTGCGAGAAGCTTCGAGGCGAAGTTTGACGCAGACGTGTACAAACACGTGTTGGCTGTAGGTATAAGAGACCTAAAGTGATTACGTCTCGCTGTAACTAATATACATACTGCTTTAATTAATTGATTCTATATACGAATATGTCACGCGCAATATAATTGAATTTAAGAAAAATACTCACGGCTTTTCCTCGTCGAGAACACAAATTCTTCATAATTTAATCAATTTCGTCACGATCACTCACAGCCTACTTCCAATATCGCGCAGTCGTGCAAGCACATCATCATCATCATCGCACAATTCAAATGAACTAATCAGGCAATGTATCATCTCGAGCTCGCGTCTCACACACGCCGTGTCTCTTGAGCTGAAAAATGAGAAAGTTAAATGAATTCTCCGGGGAAGAAATTCAACACTTCATCACGCATTATATATTATGCGAGAATCGATCGCGGCATATCCACACGTATACACGAGCTTATACAGCTCCTAATACTCGCCGGCTCTCCTATAACAAGGAATTGAAAAATTTAATAAAGCACCGAGGGAAAAAAAAATGGGGCTGATGTTGCTTCGTACGCAGACACTTGTGAAATGCAGCGTATATACATATAAGCTGTGCACGAGGGGAAATTAGGGTGGCGGCGTGCGTACGTAGCACAAAAGAGCCGAGGAGCGATCGAGGAACGACACGCGAGGCTTTCGCACATACAATGCCATACGCACGAGAGGGCACATATCGCATTGTTCCGCGAACACTCGAGTTGGGCTCTTTCTCTTGCTTGCTTTTTTCGGCAGTCTCTTTCTCTCTCTCTGTCGTGTAGTACAATAAAGCACCCGCCGAAATCGCGAGCGAGAACTGAGATCGATGCCTAATCCTTCAAGACCACTCGAATAGCCTGTGCAGCGCTTTCTCAAAGATTCCAACGGCTTTTGTTATGCTGTACACAGGCTGGTATTTATAGTGACTTGGTGTTATCTAATGGGGATGATGTCGGGGGAGGAGGATTAGTGACGATCATTTTTTCAGTTTCAAATTACGTTTAATTGTTTTCAAAGATTACGAGTCGCCACGCTGAATTGTACCTACTGTGATTTATTGAAAAAAAAACTAGAGTGATTAATCCATGCAAAATGACTCCAGAAGCACATTAAACTTTCGAATGCGAATGGAAAACAGAACAATTTGTCAAACCTAATCTCCATCGCACACGTATACCTTCAAAAAAAAATATATATATATACATCCAAACATCCCATCCGCATTAAAGGCCAGGCTGTAAAACTAATGCTCATATCCAGCCTTCCAGCATAATAAAACGCAAGCGTGACTTTTCCTTACAGCTGCTTTCCCCTCTCTGTATATAAGAATGAAAAATCGACGTACTCTCCTATAGCTCGCAAGAGAGGGGCTCGAAAAAAGCAGAGTCGCTCGTACATATAACGAAGCAAGGGTTAAGGCAGGGATACGGAAGGGCGAAATAAAATCGCAAGCGTCTGTATGTATGTATATACAACTATACTCGTATAATCTCGGCCGCCCGTGGCGCGCGAGATCTCATTTTCGTTTGCGCGCGAGCTAATTAATTCTCTCGGCGACATTGCGTGACTTACGCGTTCGCCCGCGCCTTTAAGAATCTCGCGCTCGATCGATTATACGCTTTTTTCAATTAGTTTCTACAGGGGCTGTGTTATACACGCCGTGTGCGTGCGTGCATGAGCTTATATACTCCCGCGGCGGAGGAGAGATTGAGGAGAGTTAATGGAGTTCGAAGGGCTTTTATATATACAGATCTTTTGTAAATCGCTCTTTGCTCGTTATAATGGAAAACGCTGTATATGTATAGTTTAAGTGTGTGTGTGAACGTTGTAAATATATATAGCAAAGACAGAGATTCAACGGAATTCAGTCTCTGCGGCAGTAGCTCGACTCTTTTTTTTCTCTCTCCCCCAAATGAAGCGGGAATTAAGCCGCGACGGAGAGAAAGTCGCATCGTCGGCGACGGCGGGGAAAAAGGAGAAGGAAGGGCGCGAGAGGAGTCGCGCTCGAAGAAAATTAAGCAGAGCCCGGTAATTTGAGGTATTGATTTTTATAGTCTCTCTCTCTCTCTCTCGTTCTCTGCGCTCGCGGCGGGGCATACATTAGAGCCGTACAGCCGAAAGTTGCGCGCGTTCTCTCTTTCTTGCGAAGGAAGCCCGGCAACCCTTGTACTTTGCAGTCCGCCGTCTCTCTTTTTCGCCTTGTCTCTCGCAAGCTCTCTCTCTCTCTCTCGCTCTGCTCAGTACTGCACGATGAGGGGCGACACGAACGCGGTGGTGCCTGGCGATCAAACACCCCTTCTTCTTCTTCTTCTTCTTCCACTTCTTCTTTTTCGGGAGGGGAGGACTGTGACCTCTACTGTCTTCGTTATTGCGGCGGCCGCGACGTCCTTTTTCTTCGGGCTAAACACTAGCGAACTTTTCTCGAGATGCGAGAAATTAAAGTCACTCTCGGTTTCTCTTGGGGATTAGAGAATTCTCGCATATTTTTGCATAGGATCAGGTCCTACAGTCAGGGTCAACGGGAGACTTTTATCGGGTCGGACTTTTTTTTTTCGGCGACTTTGCGTATATATTGACGAGTTTTAAATTGTCGGGAGGAAGCTTCTATTATAATAAGGATGTTTTTCTGAAAAATCTGGTATAGAGTGCGATTGTATATGTAATTCTGCGTCGGTGAAACGACACGTCAAAATTCAATCGCTGCTTGTATATAGCATACATAGACGAGAATCCGATTATACTCGCATCAAGGAAACGTCAAATGAGAAGCACGCATATCGCGAATTAGGGGATGCAATAAAAATAGCAGGCTCTACGAAATTCCTCGACTAACCTCATCCCCCCCCCTTCCGCATTGACCGCGTAGATATATACTCGCAATATAAACGCCGTAAAAATGGAAGTACCGTACAAACTGTCGGTTGGCACGATACACCCTGTATACGTGTGGCCTGCAAAGCGCATGTGCACATGTACACACACATACACGTATATCGCAAAGACCTTTTTTCGAGGATGGAAGAGGGCCTGCAGGGGGCTGAATAAAGAAATAAAAAGGCCCATCGATCGTCTTCAAGCGGCACGCACGCGTTGTATGCTTGTGTTTTTTTTTTGCTTCTTTCTTTCCTCGTTCTGCCTTCCATTTTTCACGTGCTGCAGTTTCATACAATTGTTGTCCAAATTCTTTTCTTTCTTGTATCGTATACCTATGCGATGTTCTGAAATAAACTCGTTATTTGTACGCTTTTCGAAAATATTTCTTAACTTTTCCACAACTAATACGTGACTTGTGTGAAGAAACGAAAAAAACTCAATTTAGCTCACGAGCACAAATAAAGCAGAATCAATCAGTCTCGCTGTCACCCCTTGCTTCTTTTTACCTCTCTCTGCGTTTCGTTCTTTTTATTTCTCTCTTATTTCTCCCCCTCCGCCGCCGCGATGCATGTAATCAGTCTCCGCAAGCGCAGGCAGTTTCGCAGTTTCGGCGCATTATACACGGAGCAGGACTTAAAAAGTCGCATGATACTTATGGGAGCGCGGCACGAAACGCGTTCATTACTCGCAATTGTCGGAAATCGTCAAATCGCGCGCAGCCCGTTTTAGCTTCTGTGCGGAAAATCGTTGCTTCCGCTGTCGTGTCGGGGGTAGGAACAAAATTTGATATATATTCTTCGAAATATATATACACGTTTGCTCATGCGATTGCTTCGGCTTTTTGCATGCATGATGTGCTGTATTATAGGTATATACACTGTAATGTTATTCTTTCGGAATGTCTCGAAACTTGAGTATTATTAGTTGTTGAAGAGACTATATTTTAGTGTTTATTTTAGTAAAAATTAGTTGATTCAAAGAAGAACAGCTATCCGAAAAGAAGCACAAGTGGAAATAAAAAAGCAAAATACGAGGGTGGCTTGGTCGCTCATATATACTTATATGCATATACACATATATACATACGAGGGCGTCGCTGGGGCACGAAGCCGAGAAAACAGGGTTCGCGAGCACTTGACGGCGCGTGCGACGATGCATATAACTGTACGTAAACGTTAGCCTCGCCGGTGCAGGACGTGTGCATTATGTGGTGCGCGCATGTGTTCTGGAGGTCGTGACTTACTCTCTCGCTCGTGAAAGCATCCTTTTTCTTCTTCGTATTATATGGCTCTCGTTCTTTCGTTCGCGCGCGCGCGCCAGTATGCTCGAGTTGCTATATATACATGCATCGGTTGGGGCTACCTTACCTACAGCATCGATAAATTCTTCGTATATGTGCAGCGTGTAATCGCAGCGGCGAACCGATCTTTTTGTACATCTATATATATTGTACGTCGAGCGTCTTTCTTACCGTCGCGACATCCTTGTCTGCGCTTCTGTGTGCCTATACTGCGGCAGTTATGCTGCTGGCTTTCGTCCTATATTATATAAGGAGGTATATTAAATAAAATCGCTTTATAATTAAAATATTTTTTGGTACTTTATTTATAAAAGACTTTACTTTGTTACATACCATAATATTGGTCACTTATTGGTCATAAAATGTCCAAGTGCGTCGAAACGTACTCTTGTATGAGAAATAATACTCGGGTAAGATTATTATTTTAAAGCTCTGAACTAAGCTGTAAATGGGCTGGGGCTGATCATTTTTAATAATCGTATGCCAATTAATTAAAATTAAAATTTATCTCGGTTATAACTGAACTGAATTTTTCATTTCTCGTCTGTTCACTATACGAGCCCCGAATGTGAACTCCCTTTCGCAGTGGAGATTCAGGTTTGATAATTGCCAGTAATTGATTCTCGCTATCTTCTCTTTGAAGTCGTCAATGAATTTTCGATGGCCATGCGCCGACGTAATGAAATTAAAAGTCTGCCCGCCTCTATGTCGAAATACGCTTCGTTTATCGCCCCCAGACGATGTGTCAGGAATTCTCAAGTGGCACATGCACCTGCTTTTTATTGTGATTCGTAAAAAGTGTGAAGCTTTATACAGTATAGAGATTCGCGTATGATAATTGCCAGTAATTGGTTCTTGCTAATGAAATTAAATGTCGACCCTAGTTGTTTCCGATCGGTCGTGGATTTGCACTTATATCGTTATAATGAACTGTCGCTATTACTGCTCAAAGATCATCTCGTATAAGTATACCGTAAAAAATGTCGCATATCCCTCTATTGGCAGCAAATATATCCAGATATACAAGATGAAACCCCAAAATCACGCATTATGCACTCGGTAAACCCACACGCGTCGATACCTCGAGCGTTATATACAAGCAAAGCAAACAGACGCTCGTACGTCAGCCGGCGGTCGAACCCTCCTTTTTCTCTCTCGGCTAAATCGCGAGACAATACACAGTAAGAGGATATATATATACACAGGAGGAAAACGTCTGTGCCTTCTCTCTCTCTCTCGGCGGCTGGATTTCCTTCTCTCTCGGCCCCTTGCGCTCCGTTCAACCGAGTAACTTCGTGCCTCGACACGTGGAGAAAAATGCTCGCGCGCGCGAGGAGGGTAAACGGCAAACATTGCACGAGAGAAGAAAGAGAGAGAGAGAGGGACAGGTCGAAGCGAGAGCGAGTGAAGAAGGAAGACAAAACAAAGGACGGAGGAGGATGAGAAGGAAGAAAAAGAACCGAAGCGGAGAGAGAGAGAGAGAGCCGGTTATATACGTTCCCAGTTCATATGTGAGCGTCGATTTCGCGGTCCGCTGCGCCGCGTGAGTGGCTAGCTCTCGGCTGGCTGACTGCCGACGCCTTTAAAGCCTGGGCCCGATATACACTGATGGGACTACGACCTCTCTCTATATACTCTATTCGCTCGAGACTTTGTGTATACTCTACTCCAGGACTCACCTGCGGACGATAAATAACTCGTTAATTTTTCTTATACGCCATTTGTCTTCGTTGTTTATATACAAGTATATATACGGCTGGATGAGACCGCGATGATAGAGATCGTGTTTAGAAATACTAGCTGCAGTCGTAAAGCAAGTATATTATTTTAAAAAATTTATTGGTTCAATCGTCTTACTCAAACTCTTGGAAAAGGATCGTCTGGAAGAGCGCAAGCATAACCCACTTTCTTATTCGTCCCCTATCTCTATCTCTCGGCGTGTGCAGCTGTTATCAGTTTACAACGCTATCACTCGCCGACTTCTCAAGCAAAGCCAGAGGCATTCTCGTCGAGGTATATATATCAACCCGATATATTTTCGTATATATAAGATCGAGAGACCGCAGCGCAAACGACGACAAAGAGTGAGCCCCTTGTGAACATAATCCCCCTTGGAATGCTATACTATATCTGCAAAAGCTGCTGCTACACAGGTGGGCGACGCACACGCGGAAAACCACCGAGGAAAAATGGGGAGGAAAGCGCCGTGGCGTGCGGCGGCCACATTTTACGTGAGCTTTTACCTTAAGGTAGTTCCGCGCACTGAGGTTCTTGGCCTCACGCACCTGTTGCTGCTGCTGCTTTGCTTTCTCTCGCTCTCCGTCCGTCCGTGATGTGCCTATAGCTATATATACTGCCGAATCGAAGCCTCTGCGAGCGGACCGAGCGATATCGTAAAATTGGAAGATTAGGTTTTCCCGAGCAAAAGGGAACTCTCTGCTGCTGCCTGAAATGCCCGGATTTCTCAGCTTTCTCTCTCTATATATATGTATAGCTTTCGCGATCTTTAAAAGGACGCTTGTATGCAGGGTTGTGTTGAATTCTTCGGCTTTTTTTTTGTGCCACTGGGGAAGATGTTTCTTTTGAACTGCAGCCCTATACAAATGTCTGCGGATACAAAGCAATGGGCTTTTATTCCATTTGACTCTAAACGTTTCTTTTATGCTGTAATAGAAAGAACACATTTACTGCGTGCGTACAATCAATTAATAAAATTCGTATTTCATTTTTGTACACGAGATACACCTATACCGAAGACTTAAACACACAAATTAAAGTCTATACAAATCTTGGCGTAACCCCCAAAGATCGGTATAAGGAAAAACCGAGCCCACCGTGGAAGGATAAGACTGCAGACGCGACAAGCATCGCATCGGTGTTTTCGTGTCACGAGAGCCAAGACTACATGACGGCTACATCACATTCGTCGCTAATGATTCAGCGATCGACAAAGTCGGCGGATTTGTCATTCCTGCGATACCGATCTCCAAGCGCAGCAGTCGACGTTGATACATGATCGGTAAGCTTGCTCGTATCCATCATTATACTTGCTACTCGCGCACCGGCGATCTTTACGGTAAAACAACAAAAGCATTCTGCTCGGCTGGTTCTCTCAACTGCCGGACAACACCTCGCGAGAATAACTTATGCTGTTGTGTACTTTGCAATTACATGACGCTCGTATATACCTACAACGATTGTATCTCTGGAGAAGAGCACAATACTAATAGGGCTCGTAATGTGACGAATGTTCGCTTTGAGAGACTTGTATATAGTGAATGAAGCTGATTTAGCAGGAGTTAATGGCCGGTATATACCTCGAGTATATGTTAAAATGTAACGAGGTTTCGTTTGAATGTAAGTAGATTACACTGAAAAGAGCTGCCTTCAGTTCATTCTGAGCTGCCTCTTAGTACGCGTATATACCTGTCTCCTCGCGAAAGGATTTAATTATCTCCCGAAGCATCAAGAGATCAAGACATCATACTTATTGCAATTAAGAGCCTGCACAAGTTGAGTTATAACCCGTTGTCAAAAGCCATTACATCAAAAAGCTCTACTTCACTTCTCCTACAAATCTCACATACACATAGTAATTCTTAACCGGTCAGACGGATACAGTCGTTCGTATCGGCGTATATGCTTGCCGGTATATATATACACTCGGCGGTAGGGTATTCTTGCAGAACGTTTTTTGAAATGCTCCAATCAGAGCTCTCGATTCACAAGAACTAACCAATCAGACTGCGCCATTTCAAAAACGTTCCGCCAGAATCAATTACCGTTGAGTGTACATACACGATCTCCTATAAATGGCGGTCTTCCGGCGGATTGCCCCACTGCTCCTTGACCCACTCTATCTATAATCAGACGCACTCTACAATCGAACGCGCCCAAATTTTGATCTTTGTTTGTTAAAATAAATAAATAACTCAAATGGATGAAATATTGAAAATTGTAGATTAGGATAGAGCCATTCTGAACGATTAATTTTATGAGTCTGCAATTCGACGATGACGTTATACCTAGGACATGCCTTCCGTGGTCGCACTAACGCTAACGCATTCGAAGAAAATTATATAGAGTAAATGGAGGTTGGAGCCAATAAGTTAATTGGCAATAACTCTAAGGAAAAAAAAGAATATTAAATTAATTCATCGTCAAATATTCAAATCGTTATTAATTACTATCTTCTTTTTGTTATGGTCATACTATATAATATTTTTCATAAGACTATGAATATCAGATCGTATCTAATTAGTAAAATTAGATTTTCGTAAAAAAATAGAAAAAGTTTATAAAATTAATGAGCAAAACATCGTAGCATGTTAACAGCTACAAGTCGGTTTAAGAACGTCTTCGAACTTGGGGAAATAGTTTGTCAATGTTATGAATTTGCTTACATTGATATACTAATCTAAAAAATTAAATTTTAATTATATTGATGAAATACAAATTTTTTCAAGCAAACATTTTTAAAGTCAAATAAAAAATGAATGCTGAAGAGGATGTTTTGCGTATTCAAAAAAAGTTAAATAAAATGTCTAGTGGTGATGGAACGGTATTATATGAATAAATAATCAAATCAATGTATACAATATGGATTAAACAAAAAATTTGTTTCAGGGACAAGAACAGGCATTAGAGTTACTAAAAACATTACAACAATTGCCAGTAAATTTAGAATTACTTCAAAAAACGCGTATTGGAATGACAGTTAATGCCTTAAGAAAATCTAGCAAAGATGATGAAGTTATATCACTTTCAAAAACACTAATAAAAAATTGGAAAAAGTTTTTGTCAGGTATGAATAAGTTAATATTAAGAGTCTGTCTCCATAGCCAATAGTTGGTACGCTTAAAACTACGCGAGAAAACCTTAGAGTACGTGAAAACCACATACAATTTTACAGAAAACTTTTCGCGTATGCTATAAAACTTTTCAAGTGAGTGAAAAACCTTATCTCGTTTGCTACAAAACTTTCGATTATGCTATACTCCAAACTGAAATGTGTAAATATGATAGAACTGTCAGAGGTTATGTTTACTGATATTATTTTTTATTTGAGTTTTCACGAAGGAATTTTCATGTATATATATACAACTAATGAACTAATCCAATTACTGCTCCAGGGTAGGGTTGGCCAGATAGCCAGCTTGATTAACCTAAATGTTTTTTTATTTTCTTTCTAAAGATAACTCAAATGGGTTAACTGGCTATTATGTCATTTCCTGGCTTATATTCGTGTGTTTCTGCTACATTCTTGCATGCATGCTATAATAGGTCTATATACTGTTCTAAATTCATTGAGTGATACAAATCAATTTTTCTATTTTATTTTCATATAATAAGGAGTAACAAAAATGAGTTCTTTAAAGGTGGCATTATTTAAGATCAAATGAACTTATCTTAGTGATGTTTGATCCAAATTATATGAGTTCTCGTTTGAAGAGATTGACTAAGTAGTACATGCGACTCGTCGCCAGATAAGGCTATGTTTCAGAGCTACATGCTATGAGGAAGCGAAAAACTCCCGTCGCTTCCCTCAGACATGCTCTTGTGTCTCATTATAGTTTAGAGATCTATATGGGAGGGCATAATTTTCGAATAGGGATGGAACTTAATCTCTTCAAATGAGAACTCATATAATTTGGATCGAACATCACTTAGGTAAGTTCGTTTGATCCTTAATTATTTATTTATTTTACATCCTCGGTCATAAATGCCCTCAACAAATATAAATATGAATAACGTGGCACTGCGGCTTGACAGCAGAGCCTAGTTGTTTTGTAGAAATAATAGTTTACATTTCACTTTAAATGATGAAATATTCAATTCCTTAATCTGTGAAGGAATATAATTCCACACACACTGTCTCTCAACCACCCCAAAGATTTTCAAAAAATATGCAAAAAACGGATTTGGCTATTTCATTTGTTAGTAAATGATTGTAACCAGTCCAACCTTGAGATCTGCTAGGATTTTTAAGATACTAGGAATACAGGCACGCTTTGCGCGCTCCTTATTCTCTCTCTAATATGACAATAAGTTCAGGTGACCAATCATGTTACCTTAGCAACCAATCAGAATCACGGAAAAGAGGCTTCATAACCAAGTCCATCATTTTTTTAAGAGAGGATGCCTTATTTTATGTGAAACTCATGAGAGCAGTAAATAACTCATTATTATGTATAAATTCCCTGTTGAAAATATCTGGCTGGATATCCATGTGGATTATCCACCTGGATATCTACATGGATTGACATAGATTCCACGTGGATTCCACATGGATTCCACATGGATATCTATATGGAAAATCCACATGGA